>OVAY01001673.1:0-11210 GCA_900406395.1 Kernera saxatilis | reverse complement strand
GTTTTTTTTTTTTTTTTTTTTTTTTGATAAATATGAACTATGATTTGATTTTGTAAATAATAGTAAGGGAAAAACGATGATTAACAGCTAAACAACAAAGGAACAAACAAGGATTAGGGATAAAGCAAAAAAACATGAGAAAACAGGAATTTAGCTTCAATTAGATAATAAATTAAAAAGTGAGATCTTTTTAACTCCAAAAGAAGCAGATCAGACACACATATCTACAGGGCGGGAGAGAAATGGATTTAAGTAATGCAAAAAGGAATAGATTCATTAAGGATAACGAATATATATAATTGATAAAAAGGCTGTTACTTTCAGATTCAAGATGAAACAAGAATCAAACCCCATTTTCTTATAGAAATTCGAATCCTAGGAATCAAATCTTGCATACGTGTAGAGAGAGAGAGATGGACCTTCATTGCTCTCTGCTTTTCGGGGTTTTTTTTGCTAGCTTACTCAAGAATAAGCAGAGAGAGAGATGTAAAAAAAAAATGATTTGTCTCTTGAGTTTTAGAAAGAGAAAATTGAGAATGAAGAAGAAGAGGGATGAAATAATTGGCAACTTTTGAAGACGATAAGAGAGATTGGACAATGATCGTTAAAAAAAAAAGCCTAAATCCTGACAAATACTGGAGATTAAGAGAGAGAGAGAGATGCATGCAGAGAGAGTCTGAATAATAATGAATGGTACGAGAGGGACGAAGAGATCTTCTTCTTTGTTGTCGAGTCCTTCACGCGCGTGAGATAAGGCGCGTGATGTGATTACGTCTCAAGTGCTCAGCGTCATTTTACTTTCCGTCCTTTGGTTTGTGTTGTTTCCTTTTTTCTGACCCTTTGAAATTTCTTTCTCACCTTATCCACGTCATTTTCCTTTTATTATATAACCCAATTCCTAACTCGGAATTAATAAATATATTGGGACGTGAATAAGTTTATAGTATTTGTCATTTACTCATTTTTATACAATGCTGCCCGAGAGACATGTCGCAAGATATAATAATAAGGTTGTTGATTGGTTTTTCAGTTTCTTTTTGTTTTTAATTCCTTTTTTCTTTGTTTCTGCTTTCCTGGTAAAAATGTAAGGAAAAACAACAAAATTTGTTAAAGAATATATTTTGATCACTCAACGGCAATATTCCTTTTTGAATTCATATCTAAACTACAATTCTATGATTGATTTTTATCTTAAATTTTGTATATTTTGAAATTATCTAATAATTGAGTCCTCACTATCCCACCATCAGTTTCCCAATTCTACACGAATTTGATTCTTTAAATAAAGACAAATAATATTCCCACAGCCAAAAATTAATAAAATAAAATAACACTAAAAAAATACGTGTGGAGTGGGAAACAGCTGCAAATTCCACGTGTTAGCCCACGTAGATTAATTTATTTTCTCTTTTAATATTTAACGTCCACGAAATATATACAAGTTGAGGTTTATATATATTTAAAACAATTATGTCAAAAATATTGGATTGTGTTTGGCTCGCGCGTGACCACGCGCAACGACTGGGAGTATAGGAAACGAGACGTGATGAGATTTGTAATTTGGGCCACTTAGAGTGGAATGTGGGACCCACTACTCTGATGTTTTAAAGTTAAACAATTTATCATAAATCTATTTAGTAGTATTATTTTAAAAAGGCGGCTTCTATTAACTAGTACTAAAGAGACTCTAAATTCGATTCTTAGCATCCCGTCAATTCTTCCATCCTCAGCTTCTGATCTGGACCGTTGATTCGTAGTCCTAGGAATGACTTGGGTATAATAGTTTGACTATTAACCAAGAGTAAACACAATTTTACGGCAAACTTTGACAACAAAATCTACAAAAAAAAAATAATAAAAACACACATTGTTTTATGGATTGACCAAATTAAAATGGTATTTTTTATTGTTTGAATAGGGTAGTTACAGCCGTTAGTAATGGATTTGCTTGTTTTTGACATTAAAAGCCTATCTTGTTTAATTTTAGTTTACTAATAAAAAGAAAAAAATATATAAATCGTACCTTATGACGTTGTGCTACTTAATGATATGATAAGACATTTTTATATATATGTGGATACACGTATAAGGACCTTACAGCATCATCAATTAAGAAATTTAGAAAAAGATCTTAGTTATTTTTTAATTATAAATTTAGAATTAAGCACTTTTCATAAAAACTTTAGATTTAGGTGTTCCAAAGGAGAACTCTATTAGGGGTTTTTAAAAAAAAAAAAAAAAAAATCGGTTCTTAGAAAAAGTCGAAAAAGAAGAAAAAAATGTTTTTTTTTTTTTTCTCATCCAAATTAACATGGATCAGACACGTGGCACATAAGAGTCAGTTCTTGTGTTTCTTAATTAAGAACCGTATCTAATATTTTTAATATTTTTTGATTATATAAATTCTAAGAAACGTTTTAAAAACTCTTAGAGTTCTCGATTGATCATGACCTTAGATCAAAGTAGGAAGAGTGTAGTTTTCTTAATTCAATAGAAATTAAGGCAAAACAAAGTATATTATCAGTTAATTAAATTTGAAGTGTTATTAAAATCCAACGTCAGCGTAAATACATGATCACTAATTAAATGTTGATTAAAAATTACGAAATGTATTAGTTTAGATCAACCGAAACTAACAAGGAGAATCTAAATTAGGGTCAAAATCATACTACATGATGCAATTAAATGAAATCAAATCAACTAAGTAAACCTCCGACACGGATCTTGAGTTACGGACATACACATGAACTGCAAAAATCTTTATTGAATTAGACGCAATTAATATTTGACTAAATTCACCTACCAAATTGGATGGTGAAATGACAATCCCCAATCTTTTCGGTGTTAACAAAAAGAGGAGGAAGAAGAAAACATTATAGCCGGCCTATTAGTATATATCCAAAGTTGGCCCGATTTATCCGACAAGATCTCAGATCGAACGGTGAGGATTCCTCAAAGGGTATATCCTCAACGGCTCATAATTTTTCTATCTAAAATTATAGGAAAGGTACGTCTAGTAAAGAATATAATGGCTATGATTAAAAATAATTGGGGTACGTCAATGACCCGAATGAGTAAAATGATATTGCTTTCTGAATCATTATCTATTAGGTTTTGCAGATTTAAATGTCACCTGCTTTTTAGAAATATACAAAACTCTATCCATAAATTTTGGCAAAGAATCACATATAATTTAGGCTGTTTGGTGCGGTACAAGTTTGGTGAATGCGACAATATCATCATTCACGAAAGTTTATAAGACATTCGAGAACACTTACAAATTCCAGTTGTTGACTCACTTTTATTTTTAATTCTTAACGCCAATTGCTGAAACTTACTTTATTATAGAAGTTCTCTCACAATACATACACTAATCATACGAAAACCCTAACTACACCGATAACACTAAACACACTAACTACACTTGCTTTTTTTCTATTATTATTTCAACTTTCAGGTACGAATGGATCGGAGCAAATAAGACTTTAGTTAGGCCCAAATAAGATTTTAAATAGGCCCAAATTAAGGTTCTGTGAGGAATTTGTGGCCCAGTTATCATATCATACTATTTTAAAAAGAAAAAAAAAAACAGTCACACGTGCGAGTCTATATAATTCGGAGAGGGTATATATACTGTCGGTTTCTCCTTTGACCCCTCCGTATTTACCTCGTCTTCAAACAAATTTAACTTTGACCTTTTTTTTACCTTCCAAAACAAAATATCTCAAACCCAAAAACCTAACCATAACGAAAGCGACAAAATAATCCCTGTTCGATTCCCTCTTTCTCTGTTGCTCGAGCCTTCAATTCTCACAACAATCTCGTAATCCGAGGCGTGATTTCTCATCAATTGATTCGAATCCAGATTGCGAATTTCGTTTTTTCTTGAATCGATTGTTCTGGATGATTTCGAGGGATCACCATCATCTTCAGGATCCTTTGGGTACAACCAAATCATACCACATGAAAACCTCCGGCGTTGCGCCGTCGTCGGCATCAATTCCTTTGTCGCAATCGGCGTGGCTGGAGGTTCGTTTGTTCTACGTCCGCATCGCCCCGTGCGTCGTTGAGGATGTCCCTGACTTTCTCACCCTTCGTCACCCTCGCCGCGAAACAGGCGCTTCCCTTGAGGTTAACGGCGTTCGAATTCCTTCCTCGCAGACGGCTTCGCTTAAACTCCGCCGTGACAGAGTCGACCGGGAATCTTCGGAGGTGACTTACGTTAGCACAGAGACCGTGCGCGTCACCGGATGCGTTGATTTCGAGGTTTACGATAACGACGATATGGTCTTGTGCGGAAATCTAGATAGAATCGAAGGTGCGTGGAATAACGGAACTGTGAGCGATCCTAAGACTGGATGGGGCATGGATTGTTACATGGCAATGGGAAACGGCTCAGGCTCTGGACACGGGTCGGGTTCTTCTTCCTCTGCGTTTTTCCAGCCAAAGCTAGGCGTTTCTTCTCCGTCCGTGGAGGTTTATATAGCTGGCTGCTGTGGCGGTGTTCCGGTGATCTTGACCAAGACGATTCAGGCGAGTCCGAGGAGGAAGGTGGCTAGACACGTGACTCTCGACGCTATCCCGGAGGACGAAGAAGTTGACAAAGAGAAAGACATAGTTACCACTGCTGATGGGTTTGCCCGGCAACGGAAAGTACAGGTATGGCTCGGATTTAGCACTTCTCTGATTGGTGATTGTCTATGATTCGGAAATAGATTCGTATTTAGAACACGCTGATTGATGATTGTCCCAGCCTTATTGAAGATTCTGAACTTGGGATTGAGATTTGAAATCAAAGTCACCCCTATTGTCTATAGTGTTTAATTGGTTTCTTGGACGAGTTTTGTTAGTTATGAATGTTGCAGCAGATATTCAGTTATTAAGATCACCTGCAAGTTTCTGGTGAATTTAACTTCTTGTTTAGTGTTTTCTGTTGAATATACAGACTACAGATGAATTTGAATCTTTAAGACTGTTTGAACTTCTTCTCGAGTGTTCCTCCTCCTGCTTTTTGGTACTTATCTTGTTTGTCGTTTGGTTTATACAGATGATGGAATCAGAAGTTGATGACTACGATGAGTCTGAAATGAAAATGGGACAGAGATACTACCCTGAGGAGATGTACGTTGATGAGGATGGCCAGCTCTCATGGTTCAATGCAGGTGTCAGAGTTGGAGTTGGGATAGGCCTTGGGATGTGTCTTGGTGTAGGCATTGGAGTTGGATTGCTCATGCGTTCATATCAAGCAACAACTAGTAACCTTCGTAGGAGGTTTCTCTGATCATCACCTACCATCAACTGAAAACCACCCGCAGAGACATGTCGAGATCTATGAACTCCGCAGTGGGTTATAAAAGAAAAAGATTGAATTTTGGTAGATAGATGTATAGAGCTCTTTTCGTTTTCACCGGTTGTGTCCTTCTTTTGAGTATATAGTCGGCTTTGTTCATATAGCTTTAGTTGCACAAGAGAGAGTTCCCATCTTGCCTCGAGTCGTGTGCTTTTCGTTTTTCTTAAGTCTGTGTTTATGTTGTTGCTTTTGTGTAGAAAGAGATTTCGTGTTGTTGTTGCTGCTGCCGAACTCTTGTGTTTTGGTTTCTTGTCAGGGAGTTAATGTGGCACGGGGAGTGTACATGTAACATGTTTCACTTGTACAATCTGGTTTCCATTTAGTCTTGAACCCGAAATCTAGTCATGGACGCGTCGTTTACTTCAACGTTGAAACGGTGTCGTATTTGCGGCGAGTATCAGCATCAGCATCGGACCAAATAAATATGCCACTAATTTTTGAAATTCAATTTAGGACCTTAAATTACTAATAAATGCAAATTAGCCCCTGAATTGTTCCGTGTTTACTACATTCAACCCTAAATCAATATGTTCCCAAAATTTCAAGATGTCGTTTACTCCTCGAGAGTAGCGAGAAGAAGAAGAAGAAGAAGCAGATGAGCAAGATCCGTTCGTCTGCGACAATGCCCCATCGTGACCAGCCGTCACCGGCTTCGCCTCTCGTCGTCACACTCAACTGTGTCGAGGATTGTGCTCTCGAGCAGGACTCACTCGCCGGCGTCGCTGGTGTCGAATACGTCCCGCTCAGTCGCATCGCCGATGGTAAGATCGAGTCCGCAACCGCAGTTCTCCTCCATTCCCTCGCGTATCTTCCACGTGCAGCTCAACGCCGACTCCGTCCTCACCAACTCATTCTATGCCTTGGTTCTGCTGATCGCGCTGTCGATTCGACTCTCGCCGCCGACCTAGGTCTCCGGCTTGTCCATGTCGATACTTCCCGAGCCGAGGAAATCGCGGATACCGTCATGGCGCTCATCCTTGGACTCCTCCGGCGGACGCACTTGCTCTCGCGCCACGCGCTATCAGCTTCCGGGTGGCTCGGATCGCTTCAGCCGCTTTGCCGGGGNTAATCAATGAGACGGTGCCGTGGTATGGTTTTGGGTATCATTGGCAGATCTGTTTCCGCTAGGTATCTGGCTAGCAGGAGCTTGGCTTTCAAGATGAGTGTGCTCTACTTTGATGTCCCGGAGGTATGTATGTTGTGAATGTCTTGCTTAGCTTGCTTGAAATATCTTTAGAATAAACTTACTCATAAGGCTTACATCAAAAAAGTGCTGAGTTCTAGCTAATTTAGAGTTTTGTAGCTCCTACATGCCTAAACTGCATATTATGCTGTTTTTCATTTGAGATCCTCTCGCTTGGATGTTTTATTTATTGCGTTTTCATCTGTCCAGGGAGACGAAGAACGAATCAGGCCCTCCAGATTCCCACGTGCTGCCCGAAGAATGGATACATTGAATGATTTACTAGCAGCAAGTGATGTCATTTCGCTTCACTGTGCGTTAACAAACGACACGGTTCAGATACTCAATGCAGAGTGCTTGCAGCATATAAAACCTGGTATGGTTTTTTTTTCTTGTCTGGTCAGTCAAAATGAAGGTCTGATTCTCCAGGAATGTAAATGGAAGATGAACGAACTTCTGCTTTCTCTCATTCCCTTCGGTTCTGGTTGATAAGCTGATTTTATATGTTAGGGGCTTTTCTTGTAAATACTGGAAGCTGCCAGCTGCTGGATGATTGTGCTGTGAAACAACTTCTAATTGATGGCACTATAGCTGGCTGTGCCCTTGACGGTGCCGAAGGTCCACAATGGATGGAAGCATGGGTATGAATTTCTTTCCCATTGCCTGAACTTCACATTTGTGCCTGCATATTCACTTGTTACATCATCTCCTCCCTTTCTGTTGTTTATCCGGCATTCATTATATCTTTTTATAATTTCAGGTGAAGGAAATGCCGAATGTGTTAATCCTACCTCGCAGTGCAGATTACAGCGAGGAAGTATGGATGGAGATAAGGGAGAAGGCCATATCTATCTTGCATTCATTTTTCTTAGATGGTGTAATACCAAACAACACTGTTTCTGATGAGGAAGTTGAGGAAAGCGAAGCAAGTGAAGCAGAAGAACAATCACCTATCAAGCACGAGAAACTAGCACTAGTGGAATCCACCAGTAGGCAACAGGGAGAAAGTACTCTCACCAGCACCGAAATATTTCACAGAGAGGCTAGTGAGTTAAAGGAATCACTGAGCCCTGTTCAGCAACACGTTTCTGTTCTTCCTCAAAATACTGCCACGAAACCTGAAGTAAGACGTAGCAGATCCGGTAAGAAAGCCAAAAAGAGGCATTCACAGCAAAAGTACATGCAAAAAGCAGAGGGTTCCTCAGGATTACATGAAGAAAGTACTTCACGAAGAGATGATACTGCTATGAGTGACACGGAAGAAGTATTAAGTTCCAGTTCTAGATGTGCTTCCCCTGAAGATTCAAGGAGCAGGAAGACACCTCTTGAAGTCATGCAAGAGTCTTCCCAAAATCAGCTTGTAATGTCAAGCAAGAAGTTCATCGGAAAGTCAAGTGAACTGCTAAAAGATGGATACGTAATAGCCTTGTATGCAAAAGACCTCTCGGGTCTCCATATTTCCAGGCAAAGAACGAAAAACGGTGGTTGGTTCCTCGATACGTTGTCCAATGTATCCAAACGGGATCCGGCTGCACAATTCATTATCGCATACAGAAACAAGGTAAACCTTTTTTCTCTCTCTCTTCCTTCTCATTTACCTTGATCGCAAAATGCCTGAGTGAGGTTAAAAAGTGGTTGGGTACTATCAGTGGAGAATCTGGATGAACAGAAAATGGCCCTTGGTAGTTGTGTAATAGGATTGAGCGATAGCCCATTGCAGAAAAGTTATCTATAATCTTATGAATGGCTAATTGGTATTGGTGCATGAACTTGTTGTTGTCCAGGACACTGTTGGTCTGAGATCATTTGCTGCCGGTGGGAAGTTATTGCAGGTACTTCTTACATTACACAGTTAGTTAAATTGATAAGTCAAAGTCCTCGGTGGTGTTGAGGAAACTAAAACCGGTGGTGTGTATGTGAGTTTATGCAGATCAATAGAAGAATGGAGTTTGTGTTTGCTAGCCACAGTTTTGACGTGTGGGAGAGTTGGAGTCTAGAAGGTTCTTTAGACGAATGCCGGCTTGTAAACTGCAGGAATTCCTCTGTAAGTCTGTGTTCCCCCCATACATACAACAGGAGATACCCTAATTCTTTCTTGGCTTTTTAAATATGTATTAACAAATGTCGCAGGCGGTATTGGATGTGCGTGTGGAGATATTGGCGGTGGTAGGAGACGATGGTATCACACGTTGGATCGATTAAAAAAGAAAAAGACTCTCTCTCTCTCTCTCTTTCTCTCTCCATTTGTGAGTTTCTCTGTTTTGGTTACTTTTACGTACTCATGTTCAAGTACTCATCCTTTTTTTTGTGTGTGAATGGTGTGGTGTGGTATATTGCGAGAGAAAGAAAGAATGGTAGAAGCGTAATTTTCTGAAGGAAATTGGATTTAAGCCAAACACGCGTAAAGAACCGGTTGCTCTGGTTCAAAGCGTGGAACTATGAACTAACACTGACGTCATTGCTTTTTTTTTCTTTAAAAGTGAAGCCTAACGGCACATATTGACGGTCCAGAACAATCGTAATCAGATATTAAGTTATTGCTGGTTTCGAAAAAGATAGACAGGTCTAGGAGAATTTTTATTGTGTGTGGATTATTAAGTTAAACTTTAAGGCATCTTTATCCATGAGAATTTGAGTTTCTCAAACAAAAAAATATTAGTATTTTAATATAATTTTATTATTTAATTAAATTTTAAATCATTAAAAAAATATAACTAATTATAAAATGACAATAATTAAATGGGATTTTCATGAGTTTCTCAAATATTTTTATTTGAGAATTCCATTTCATTCTCTCTTAGACTTTGCAAAACACAAACGCAACATATACAATGCATACACAACATCTATTTCAAAATACTAATAAAAGCATCTCCAAGAGCAATTGTTCTTGAAGGGGTATTTTGACCTCTGTCAACAAGAAGCCTTTCTCTTCTTGCTTTGAAATGCTTCTTGATCACTGTTTAGGATTGTCTAATGTGAAATGCAATTAAAACCTGATTTTGGATTCATTATAAGCGCATGTGAATGAGGATGACATTTACATATCGTGTATAGAGATGAACGATGTGAAACAGGGGATATTATAACTCATCCATTATTCAGAGTACGAATCGAAAATGTATTTATATAATTTCAATTTCAATTCCTTTTAGATTAAATCAATTCAAGGTACTGTAAAACATTGTGATATATATATAAACCAGGTACTCTATTGTCATTCCATTTATATGTGTATATATATATTTTTAGTAAGAACCCTAGAATAGCTTCACTTTAACCTAAAACCTGTCGATTATCCACTTGTCTTCAACATCCTCAGTCCTGTCTCGGTGGCGAGCCATCTCTTCTTTCAAGTTAGCAAACCCTGGAGCCAACTCTGAAGCCAACCCTGAAGCCAACTCTGAACTGGTCTTGCATATCTGGGTATTGATCTGGGTCAACGTTTCATAGATTTTACTCAGTTGGGGATCTTCTTCTCGTCCTTTATCTTGTACTAAGCCGCCGGAGAATGCCACTGACATCGACGAGGTTCACGAGTAGATTGAGGACCCACACGCCCAGAACCACCAAGAGGGTTGTCCAGGTCTTCGTGGCCGTCGACGTCGGATATATATCTCCGTATCCCACCGTTGTAAGGGTCAACGTGGAGAAGTAGATGACATCCAGAAACCAGTTTGTTTCTTAAAATCATCCTATCATTCTATTTAGTTGTAAAGTTTGATCTAATTATTTCCTTTTTTTAAAAAAAAATTATCTATTTACCGTTTTGAATTTAAGGTTTGTTTGTTTTTTGTTTTTTTTTAACTGAGAAAGTTAACCAACAGTTATTTGGAATGCGTATATTAACGAAATGATTGCATTCCTCGCATAAGTTAACTTTGGCCTTTGTTGCAGGTGCAAAAGAAAAATAATATTGTCTTCACTTATCTTGAAATGCTTATGAATTGCCTCAAAATACCTTTTGAAATGCTTTTTTTTTCCTTTAAGTTATATTTTATTTTTTTGAAAAATAAAAAATTTAAACCTTAAAAAAAAACAAATTTCATATTTCTTTGGTTTATACGATAAGTTTTGCGTTAGCCACAATGGCTTCCTTTAGACGATTGAGAACATCACTAACGACAAGGTTGAACAAAAACTCCAGGACCCACACGCCGAGCAGTACCAAGATTGTAGTCCATATCTTCGTCGCTGTGGATTTTGGGTAGATGTCGCCATAGCCGACGGTGGTGAGAGTCACGACGCAGAAGTATGAGCATCGGCAAACCAATGTGTCTTCTTAGTTGTTGTGCCGCAGCCATCTTCACATAGATAGTACACGGTAAACCCGATGATGAAGTAGATGATGAGGAGACCAAGTGCGATCCACTTCGAACCCAGTGTTGCGGCGACTGAACTTAACAATACTCAAAGTGATATGACTGACTTCACCAAAGCTGGCTTCAACCATTTTTTCTTAATTGCTCNCATAAAATTGTTGGGTTTATTTGGTTTGAATAAGTCATTGGTTTTGTTATTGCTCAGTCAAATAAGTCCGATTGTTTAGGACGTTAGTTGCTTAGATTTCGTATTAGTGGCTAAGGACTTAGTCAAGTTTGTTTCATATTTTTCTGTTAGCACTACTTTGATTGGAAGGCTATATAGCCATTGTTATTCAGTTAATGAAAGCATCTC
>OVAY01001672.1:0-26090 GCA_900406395.1 Kernera saxatilis | reverse complement strand
TGTTGAAACCGCACCGCACTGTGCGGTTCCGTCACCATTCGGAGCCCCAACAACTTTATGCCACCCCACATGCAGTTTGTATGGCTCATCATCACTAGCTTATATGGAATGCAAAGAAAAATTATAGCTAGAGCCTTTTTTTGGGCAAAATTAATGCAAATTGAACAGTGAAGTTGTGCCCGGCAGGAATGCACTATAATAAAATAATAATCTTGAAAACTAACAACATATTCTGGTGAATCTATTTATGATGGTTGAGGATTCACCATGTTAGTTAAGAGATCATGATTGAGTCTTTCTACTGCCATTTCAATCATACTTAATCATTGTGAATGCCTTAAATAACATTCCGATTTCCACATACTCCGAAAATTAGTTTGGGATTCAGCCTAAAACTCATCTGATTAAAAAACTATATATCTATTCAGTCTTTCTCACCATACGGTAGATTTAAAACTGGAAATAGTTTTCTAATTTGTCGAAATAACAAAATTTAGATACTCCATATTTGAACCAAAGATTAACATTATTCTTTTATTATTCCGTGTAAATGGTCAAATCTGAGTACACTAACACAGCCGCCATGGAATTACGGAGACAAAAACACCAAACAAAATTTAAAAACTGGTTTCTAGTTATAAGCCGAACTGCGAAATCTCTTGACAGTAGAATCATCAAGTATGTTAAGCATAACCGAATTGGTCGTACACCTCGGAGTCTTAAACTGGTTCAAGCCACCACATTTCCCGACGCACCTTTCCGCCACTTTCCCAAACGTGCCTCGTTCCACCACTCGTAGCTCGAGCGGTCCGATCGAGTTCATACGCCTCGACACAACGTAACCATGGTCCACAAAACCAGCATCCATCTCTCTGCAACATTCTTCAAGAGCTTTATCCTCTGCTTCTCCTCTGATTTCCCAGTAGATTATGTAGTGACCGGGACGAGCTGTAACGTCTGCGTGGCTCGTAAAGTCGACAACTTCGGCTTGTGTGCTTCGGCTCAGAAGCTGCGACGCCTTGTCGACCACTCTCTGAAGATCCTTCTCTGTGTTCTTGTCAATGTTGATGGTTAAGATAAGTTTTCTTCTGTATATGAAACTTAGCTTCGGTGTGCCTTTGTGAAAGCCGGTCACTTCAACGACGTCTCCTAATCTGTACCTGTAAAGACCTGAAACAGAGCACAAAGTAGAAGGTGATAAAACAGAGCAAGGGAAGAAACAGAGGAAGTTAATTATAAAAACTGGCTCTTCACCTGTGAAAGTGGTAAGAACAAGCTCGTACTCCTGTCCGAGTTTGACTTGAGAGAGCGGCACAGGTTTTTCTTCGACAAAGTCACCGTCACTACAGATGTCTT
Organism: Kernera saxatilis; assembly: GCA_900406395.1. NCBI lineage: Eukaryota > Viridiplantae > Streptophyta > Magnoliopsida > Brassicales > Brassicaceae > Kernera > Kernera saxatilis. The sequence goes on along the minus strand of OVAY01001672.1, from coordinate 24,734 downwards.
GTTGATTCTGCCGCCTGTAGAGTGGTATAAACTCGAAGTAACTAAAAGTGGGAACAACAGCAAAGCTAACGTCTTCTGGGGGAAGATGAGGATCAACGTTCACACCGATCCAGCTCTCGGTTGAACCATAATCTGCGCTCACCAGAGGCAAACCACCAGCGTAGTGCCTCATCTTTTTCAGGTACGGCAACATGGAACCCGTCATGATTGAGGAGATATATTTTGCGTTTGGCCATAGCTTCGGAACCAAACCGAACCACCCGAGATTTGATTCCAGCTCTATGCAGATCTCCTCGATATGAGAAGCAAGAGCCGGGTTTGGTCTGACCAGAGCCAATACAGCTTTTCTCATCTGGGGCATAGTGATTCTTGAGCTAAGATTGCCTTCCTTGATGTCAGCACATATCTCTCTCCAGATTTCTTCGAAAAAGGAGAAAGCTTGGACAATGGTGTAGGAAAAAGCAGAGGCGACAAACTCTACTTGGCTGGAGAAATGGAGACCAAGTAGGAGATGACAATACGTGCACTGCCCGAAATCACCTCCTGAGATGACCTCTTGTGGGCTACAAGTGAAGGACTTTGTTGTCTCTTGCTTAGTTTTAAACTCTTTGCTCATGTAGTAATGTGTCGTGGCCGTTCCTACTGTCAATCCGCCTAGTGTCTTAAATCCCTTCCCGGCATATATAAACTCTAGAATCCTGCCTCCTTCCTTTATTGGATAAAACCTTTTGAGAAAAGCATAGGAGGAACTAGTGAGCGAATAAAGAGCTTTTTAATGGAACAGAAAGGACAAGAAATGAGAAGAAACCTTGATCTGTAAGCCGCTGATAATCTGAAAATCTGAAGAGTAGTTTGCGAACTATGGCGAGTAAACGGAACATACTTTTGTCTCCCTTCTGTTGTTCCAGAGCTGTGTCAAAAAGGAATCAAGAGAGAACATATATCACACACATACACAAATCCAAAGATGCATATACCTATGTTATAGACATAAACCTGAGGGACAGAACAGTGATGGGTTCTTGAGTGAGTAAAGGAGAAGTCTCTCCATCTGCGATTCTTTGAATGTAAGGATCTAAATCAGCATGTGAAACAATAGGCACCAAGGAAGTAAAGAGAGTTTCCAAGGTGTAATCGTCCATCTCTTTTACATCAACAGTCCCAAGCCATTTCCTCAGATACTCCACTCCCGAGTTGAGCTCAAGAATCCGGCGAAGTGTCTCGCTTTGGACTTTGCAGGCTTTCTCCGACACATGCTCGAACCAACCAATAACATCATCATACCCAGCTTCTGCAGTTTCCATCCAAGATTAGCCTTTTAAGGCACTATTATATCCCAGCGATGCAAAATGAGTAGAAGTCTTAACCCAGTATATAGGGGAGTACTGGTCATTGACCACTCTCTTTGTCTTCAGACAAAAAAAGGAAATGATATTTTCTTTCTGTGTATTATTGTTCTCTCACCTTTTTGAGTCTCCTTATTTGTCTTTTTAATATGAAAACATCTCAGATACCTCCATAAATGTCAGGGAAATTACCGTCCACAAGTTTAGTCTTCATTTATTATAGCTAATTAGCTATTAATGCGTTTTCACAGACCAAAGAGTATCACTGTCTCAACATGTGATCCAGAAACAAACCTTAACCACAATGTATTTTACAATCTCATCCAGTATGGTCCCATGATAGTCTCTTGCCTCCTAAAAATCAAAACCACTTCATCATGTTAGATCTCTTTCAACTCCTTTCCTGTAATAATTCAATGAATATAGTCAAGTATTAGGCAAAGATTAAATGAAGAGAGCTCACAAACTCTTATTTGAGCAATCTACCAATAAAAATTTTAGTTCTTTCTAAAATGTGGCCAATCCTTGATGTTACTTTCTCTGCATATAATCTGAGTAAGCATGTAGGACCATGCTACTAGTCATCACATGTTGCACAAGATTTTTTTCTTGGGGCAGAGTGGCTCTCCCCTCAGCCTCAACCTTCAAAGGCCCACCACCACTTTCATGGATCAAACATTAGAGTCTCTTCACACTCTCTCTCTCCCCTTTCCGTGTAGGTAACCACAAAATACCCATCAAGGTTTGCAAGTCAATGAATCTTTCCGCAATATCTTGATGGGTAATTAATTCCCTAAACATCCTATCAAAGCTCTGTAAAGGAAAAGACTGGCTGCACGTTAATATAAACCAAAAACAGAGGCGTCAACAGCTCTTCTCATCTCCAAGATGCCACACAAAAAACGTGGGGCAGTCTCATAGCTATCAAAGTAACAAAATTTAGTCATGGAAACTATTTTAAGAAACAAATACCAGACCAACCGAGAAGCTAAGCATCCGTGTTTGGTGAACTCGGATCTCGGGTTGAGTGTCTTAGACACAGTATCTTTGGATGCAAAACACAGAAAAATCGAGGTTGTCCTGTTACAGATGCATCCATCAATGTGCAGTAGATAGGTTACGTTTGGCTTGGCCTCCTTTAATGGACCATATTGCCGAAAACCACATAACCTTCATCTAATTTTCCTTGGAAGCCGAACTATCGAGGAGGCAGAGAATTTGGCTCACTCATGGAGAAGGCTGAAGATCAAGAGTCGTCTTCATCAAATCGAAGACATCATTGATAAAAATTCGTCCCGGAGATCAATAGAGGCAAAAGCTCAGAATCATCCGACGTAACCGTAGCGGCGGCGACCACGGTGAGTATAGTAAGACCAGCCTGTTGCGACAGATAGCAACAGGTCCTATGGTCTAGTGGTCAGGACATTGGACTCTGAATCCAGTAACCCGAGTTCAAATCTCGGTAGGACCTTTTTTGGCTTTATTTAGGAGTCTGCAAACCGATCGGTTTTGTCGGCTTAATATAACCGAACCAATACTATACCGGTTTGGTCACCAAAGTCTGCTTTTTTTTTTTTTCTTCTTAATTGACGAACTTCACCTTTCGCGGTGAGAACCAACGAGAAGAATAGAGAAGCCCATATGGCAGCTCTATGTTGCTCTACCTCCATCATCGTCTCCGGGAAGCTGTCTCCACCGATTAGAACCCATAGTCGATTCTCCAGACTCGACCGTTTAAAAAATCAGAAACGATTGATTACAGAGAGAAGGAGATTGATCGTTAGATCGATCATTGAAGACAGAGAAGCAATCGATGTTAAAAGTGACAGTTTGAAGCCAGAAGAAGAAGAAGAAGATAAGGATTCCGATCGGCTGATGAGTCGAGGAATCAACGCAGCCATAGTTCTCGCGGCCGGTACTGTTGCGGTTACGAAGCTATTAAGTATCGATCATGACTATTGGCATGTAAGCTTAGCGTTTTCTCTCTTGGGGCTTTTGTGTAGACTGATTTTTCAGTTTCTGCTAAGCTTTCTCCTTTTTGTGATAATACTGAAATTCTTATAACCATTGTTATACTGTCCTTCTTAGGGTTGGACCCTGTACGAGATACTTAGGTATGCACCTGAACACAACTGGGTTGCGTATGAACAAATTCTCAAAACAAACCCAGTTTTGGCGAAAATGGCCATCAGTGGAATTGTGTACTCTCTAGGAGATTGGATTGCACAAGTAAAAAAACCTAAAACCCTCTAAAAGGCTTCTCATACTGAAATCAATTTGAGTTCTCTCTAACCATTTTGGCTATAAACTTATGCAGTGTTACGAAGGAAAACCGCTATTTGAGTTTGATCGAGCTCGTGTACTTAGATCAGGTCTTGTTGGATTTACCCTCCATGGTTCACTCTCTCATTATTACTACCAATTCTGCGAGGTAGGAAAATCAATCTTTTTCCTGTCAAGATCGGTTGTAATAACATGTCGTTGATACAATGGTCTGAAGTTATATCCTTTTCGTTTGCAAGGCTCTATTTCCTTTTCAAGAATGGTGGGTAGTCCCTGCAAAAGTCGCGTTTGATCAAACCGTATGGTCAGCGATTTGGAACACTATCTACTATACAGTTTTAGGGCTCTTGCGTTTCCAATCCCCAGATAAGATTTTCAGCGAAATCAAGACAACATTTTGGCCAATGATCACTGTAATTATCTCTCCTTGCCTTTGTCTTCATAATCTTACAAAGCTTAAAGTGAGTCTCTTTTTTACTTTCATTCTAAATGTATTTGTCATGATATTGGTTGTGCAGGCAGGTTGGAAACTCTGGCCGTTGGCTCACTTGGTTACATACGGTGTGATTCCTATAGACCAAAGGCTTCTTTGGGTGGATTGTATTGAACTCATTTGGGTCACTATACTGTCGACGTGAGTCTTCCTTCTTCTTTAATCCTCTTTTTTCCAATCTATTTGAACATCTTGCACCTACTATCATGAAGAGTAGTTTTGCTAATATCGTTGCCTGGTTTTCATTTTGAATTCTTGAAGTTACTCAAATGAAAAAGCAGAGGCAAAAGCATCAGGGGCAACAGACTCCAGTACTCAATCGAGCGAGGTTTATAACTGTTTCTTTTTTTATCAAGAGTCTTCAAAATTTCAGTCTTGAGCGTTTGGATGTTTTTCTGAATGATTCTTCTAAGCTGATCTGTATCTGCAAATACTTGGCAGGACTAGGCAATATCAGCATCTGGTGCTCAAATTGTAGGCATGCAAATTCAAGTTATAGGTGGATGAAGAACATCAAGCACAGTTTTTTTTTCTTATAGACAGAAACCTAAACCATGTATATACATTTGATTCATGGATTCCAAGAGAGAATCTATGTGGCAAATCTATTGTGTCAATACAGATACATCAAACACGAAACACCAGCAAAAAAAAGAAAAAGAGAAAAAACAGATCGAGCTACTCACAATGCTCGAGCATAACAACGAAAAAAGTCCACTTTTTCAAGATCAGTTCTCAGAAATAACATTAAAAGCTAATCTCGAGTCTTCGGCTTCTCGGCAGAGAATCTCGGAAGCTGAACAAGTGAGTTCACGCGTGTAACCCCTTCTAACCCCAACCAGTTTTGATCTGTTACAGTTTTCTCATCCTCTGCATCAGTCTCTGTATTCATATTACTGTAAGTCTGATTTTCTTGATCTGATGATGATCTAACTGTGAAGTTTCTTTGGAGACATGGTTCTGATATTTGGCCATCATCTGATTCCACTGCATTTGTGGCTGAAGAGAACCCCTGTTCATCGTAATCCGACTCAGAATCCATTTTCCCATCCAGAAACAAACACACCACTGCACAATCATCCATTTTTGAAGTCGGGTACTTCAGTTTCCATTCACGCGCAGCCGAGTTCACCAATATCCTAGCTGCTGATGCCCGGCTTGAAGCTGAAGCTACAATGTCAACCACTTCTTCGTTGCCTAACACATCCCAAACCTGTTCAATTAAAGCTTATATTAGTAAAAGCCTTTGTCTTGAGGCTCAGAAGCTGATAAGATCACTTGCTTGCTTACTCCGTCTGAGGCAAGCACAATGAATTGATCTTTGTCTGTAAGAACACGGTGAGTGAACTCAGGTATCGAAATGACTCCATAGTCTTTTAGACAGAAATCACCAAACGCCCTAGCCATGGCCAATCCAGGTGCATCATCAAAAGGTAGCCAGACTCGTGGCACCTCTGGCTCGTCTTGCAGCGCAAAGACTCGACCTTTACACCGTTTGATCCTCTCAGCTTCCCCTATCATACCCACAAAACAGTATGATTCTAATTAGATAAAACGCATATACGCCAGAAAAAAAGATTGCGAAAAGGTGTTAAGCATACTCGGTAAATCTGGCTTCAGATCAACTGTTAGTTGAGTTGCCACCATAGAATCGTTACTGTCTTTCGATCCAAGGATGGCCCGAGAATCCCCAATGTTTCCCATGAAGAGATTAGACCCCTGAAAAATTAAAAGACAACATCTTAGATCAAAGGAAACATGCTTGAAACCGAAAAGAGAGCTCTTTTGTTCTCCAGATTTACATGTTTGAGAATTGTAACAGCAGTGCTGCCACTACAGAAACAGTCCACATTAGGATGAGACCGCAGTTCCTTGTCCGTAGCTTTAAACGATTTCAAGAAAGCTTCTCCCCACAAGCCTTTTAGTTTATCCTCATCAGATCCGTCTTTAACAGCTTCTTGGACAGCAGATTTGCTTGAATTTCTTCTGAACCGAGTCCCTTTGGAACCGTTCTGCTTTGACTGAAGCGCTTGAAAGAAAGACTGCAACTTCACAGGCAATGTATCTCTCACTTTGCGAGCAACAAGATGACCATAAGGACCATGACCATCGAATACACCACAAAAGGTCACATCTTCAGACATAAAATCCTACAAAGCAACACCAAGTTCCGCTTTATAGATATCCATATTGTTAGAAATACAAAAGCGAGAGAAGGAAGAACTCACTTCCCATGCAATCATGGCGTCCTGATTAATACCCTTGCGTCCTTGTTGAGTGAAAATGCAAGAGCTCCTGCTCTTGCTGCTGGTGATGATCCGATTTGGTATAGAGGACAGGTTCTGCAACGAGACGATGTGGTCTGAAAACGTTCTCTTAGCCCTTTTGCTCACACAACAACCAATCCCAAGATATGGTCGAGGCACAGGCTTCTCTCCATTGCTCCAGCTGCTGCACGTACTCTTACTACGAGTCGACACACAACCCCCCATTGTTCAATCCCAGCGTAGACGATAAGATCTTTCTATATCCAAAAAAAGACTCTCCTTTAGTACCAAAAACAGATCTTCAATGTTATGCTTAAGCACAAAATATGGCCCAAGCAGAGAGCTTTTACACGAGTTATTTGTTTAATAGTATATACTCCCCATATTACCTGAAAACAATACAGAGAATAGTTAATTGAATAGTTTTACTGAAGTTTCAGTAAGCCTCAACATGTCCTAAAGACCCAATTCCAGCATGTGATGTATTACTAAATAGACTGTCTTGATTGTTTGTCACTGACACATTACCAGCCTTGGGGGTCTTATTAATCTATGTTCTGGTTTTGCTTACTAATCCCTGTGATTAAATTAATCTAAGTAGGACCTACTGGGAAAACAAAAAACTAGACGAAATCAAGAACAGAGTTTGCCCATATGTCTATCTACAAATGAATACCAGATGGATTTTCATCCGTCAAAGATACGAAATTGTTCTGTACATCTTTCTCATAACCATATTTCATAATCCACTGACGTAAAATGATAAATCTGTCTGGATATAATGTTTTTCTTTTAAATTTTCCCGGGAGAAACTAAACCCATGAGGTAGTTCTTCAAAGTTCTAAAGAACAGAGACTAAGCAACAACAAAGAAGCTGCCCGTTTTTAGAGTAAAGTGGTTCACTTTTTAGGAATCCAATGTAGGTAAAGTAAATTGGGGGAAAAGAGAATATTATTGTCTTCAGAAATATCCCGGAAACCAAACTAGTACAGAGTGATGAAGAGGAAGGAAATAAACTAAATGTCTAAGCAAATCACACGAACCGGACCAGACAGAGACCTTATTAAACATGGTAACAACGAGAAACCCATAAAGAGAAACAGACGATTCGAGATCAAATGTGAGAAATATGAGCGATTTAAAAGCAAAAGAACGCACCTTTGTGTTGTGTGGGTGTTTCTGGAAATCACGAACAGTTGATTCACAGACAAGAAGCGTGGGAAGTGCGAGAGACAGAGACAGAGAGAGAGAAAGTTTAGTGATGAGTAGCTATAGAGAATGGGTGGGATCTCTCATTAATTGAAGAGTGGAAAAAAAACACAGGAGAGATAATAGAGAAACAAAAGGGTTTATTTTCACCCAAGAATTTGTCTTTTATTTTCTTTCCTGAAAGAAATATCAAAACTGCTTTTCTACTTTGCTATTAACTTTCCAAATCTCATTTATATGAAAATGAAAATTTGAATAGTTTGCCAAACTAAACAAGTTTGGACACCTCCAATCACAAAAATAAAACTTTTATTTTGTATAATTCGTGAATTTCAAACCAAAACTCATACTAATTATCGAGACATTTGAGAAACCAAATATTCTTGTTATTCAAGGCATTTAGTGTCTATAACAATCAGCATGACTAAAATCGCATAATCGCTATGGAGTGATTTAAATCTTAGTCTATCAACTAAGTATGTTTGCTATTTAAGGTGTTTTTTTTTTTTGACTACTCTATTTAAGGTGTTTTAGTGTCTACCATAATCAACCATTATTAAAATCGCAATGAAAAATTTTAAACCCTAGTCCATTAACTAACATGATGAATTTTTCAATAATCATTCGACCACCATGAATTAGTCAAAAAAATAAGTTATTTCTATCTTAGGTTGAAATCTAAAATATTGGATGTTTAACAAAGGTTATTGGATTGACTATGTCTTTTAAAAAAAAAAATATTTTGTTTTTATTATAAAATGTATAAACTTTGAATGAGTTAATTCTATATTTTTTCAAAAATTAAATCAGTCGTATACATGTTAGGATAAAAGAAAAAGTGATTTAAAACCGTGTCGCAAAAGGGAGAAAAAGAAAAGTATTTGGATCAAGTATTTTCTTTATTACTGTCGCAGGGTCTGATGATGAGGATGGGCCTTAACCTTAGCTTTGATTGCATCACTAACAGTAATACCTGTTTCCCATCACCTACATGATTCACTGCTTTTTTTTTTCTTCCCAACTTTATTTAATTTAATTTAATTTCATGATGTTACTTGTCCAATCATTTTACGCATTTACACAGGTTCTGACCTTTTCAGAATTTGTGTGTGTGTGTATACAATTTAATTTTGTAAGTGACAATTCATCCACTTGGATACATAATCTTTAAACTTTTCTAGTTGTGTTGAAAAATACGTATGTAAATGTGTAAATCGTTTAGTGTTCATTTTTTTTTTTTTTTGGATAAAATCGTTTAGTGTTCATACTTTGAGAGTTTTACATATCACTATCAAATAGTTTTATTTTTATTTTTTTTACTTTTATTTTCCCTCCTTTGTGTTTCCTAATTAAAGCGACGCGACTATCAAGATGAGATTTTTATGGCCACTACAAAATCGATATGTTCTTCCACTTTTTTCCTCCACATCCTAATCCATTTATCCTTTTTCCTTTTTTTTACGTTTTTTTTGGGTAGATTCTTTTTTATATTGTTGTTTGAAATAAAGCTTACAACTTAGTTTAAATTGATCGATATTCATTTGCAAGGACTTATCATGATAGGTTCCTTTGGCTTTACAAAATGCTAAATCCATTGAACTAATGTTATAATGCATATAGCTTTATGATATTTATCTGTTTGATTCGCATTTCAAATTTCGTAGTAAGAAACCAAGAAAAAAAGACATGACTAGATTGGTTGGTGATCATAAAAGTCTCTAAATGTATAAAAGTAACATATATATATCACAATTTCTCCCAATTTCTCCGTGTTAACAAATCTTCACGGATTTGCCACTTATTTTTGTTTTTTTCATTTTCCATCCAAAACATTTTTAAAACAAATTAATTAATCGATCTCAACTTTTTGTTTTCCACTTTTCAAGTTCTAGAAATGATCAAACATGTTAGTCTAGTGGCCCTTATACCAGGTCATCGAAGATATCAATCTATGGTTGAATCGATAATAGTGTACACTGATGTAGTAATACAAAATAGAACAGTTTTATTGAATGGAAAAAATGAGAATACTATACGTCCGCCAAAAAGATTATAAAAATATTAGAGATCATATTTTTCTTATCATGAAGATGACATAGTGGCATAACATAGATTGCAATTCTGCCAAATTAGGTTGATAATAATTTACTAATCAGAACTGTATCTTTGTGTTTTCTTTAAACAATGTGCTATATGTTAAGGCGTATGAGATGAAAACTTATTTCAAAAATTTAAATATATTAACAAGTTGTTTTATGGGACCCTTGTTTTTTTGTTTTTTTTGTTTAATAGCTCAGGGTAAATTTTATGTATCTGGAGGAGCTAGACTAATCTTTGGGGAAAGTGTAATTCACGAGTAGACCCTTTCTCCGGATATTTAAATGGGCCGAAAGCAAATGTCCATTTTCATATGGATATTCAGGAGCAATGTGTTGGATTTTCGCATAGCAGTTGGATCGAATTTGAAACGTGTTGGCATCCCAAATCCGTCTCCTTACCACTTGACCACAAGGTCCCAGACATGAGACCCTTGTTTTACTAATAAAAGAATGTTACGCAAGAAAATGTTAAATTAGTATGTACTCTCCTTAAGTATACTCATTGTGAGTATAGTTTATTTTTATTTAGAGGTTTGTTTACTATAAAAATAAATCCTAAAATATTCTTACGTTTCTTGTAATTTTTTTTATGGCTTTGATTGATAATCTCTTATTGTAATGATAAGAGATTTACCACTCCTTTTGTTACCAATCATAAAAAAAATGTAAGAATTAGTGGTAAACAAAACCTTAAAATTATTTTTTTTATACAATTATTTTTTACCATTTTACCAATGTATTGCACCATATTATGTCACCAATCAAACCTTATATATCAAGCAAGTTTGATATCCTTTGATTAGGGTGTCTTGTCTAGAATCTACCACATCACAATTAGAAGCATACAATAGTTCATAAAAATCAACAAAACAAAACAAAAACAGGGAAAGGCATGGGAAAATAAGTGAAAAGGATATCTTTGTGCTAGAAGGAAAAGAACGGCATCATCATCATCATCATCATCCCATGTGTATGATAGCGATTGTTGTCATGTGGTGGTGGGTCACTTTCACATATAGCCTATATGTGCCTTGAGTCGTATTATCAAACTATATATTAGACATTACATAACGAATGCAGCTCACAAAATGATCACTGAACTCTCATTCTTAAGCTCTGTTTTCACTTCTAGCTAGGCGATAGTTTGTTTGTTTAATTGAAGATCCGGCTGTGTCAATGTCTTGATCCGTTTTGATTTAGTTTACCAGTGACTGTCATTACTGATTACTAAATATTATATTGCCTGTTAACTTTTAGTAGTACCTCTTTATAAATTATGCACATGTAACGAAATGATGCAGAATTTTAGTAAGTCACTGTCACTAAATGAAACTGACATGCAGTGAAAACTAAAAACAAAAAAACAAAAATTCGTGTTCAAGAAAATTTTGAACAACTGTAATTTCATCTCAGCTTCTACATCTAATTTCCTCCCAAAAATTTGAACAACTCACATCTTTAAAACCGGTCCAGAATAAACCGGTCAAAAATATTAATTTCAGTAGATTACTTCGTCAATATATGTATGCATAACAAACTAAAAGTATCGTGAGCAAATATATTCAGTGTCATTCGAATCCAAAATTCCATCTATCAAGCTGTTCGAAAAGGCCTTGGAAGTCTTATTGGGCCTATAAAGATTATCAGGCCTAGTTGGGCTGAAAAAAAAAAATAGAAAGAGCCCAGAGTACTTTAATAAAGGCCCCAGATTTTGTCTCCAATACGCTGAGATCCAAAGCGATTGATTTTCTTTTGTTTCATCCTCAAGCCTACGATGTGGATAACGACACGTGGCAGATATCCAACGCTACACCGTCACTCTCATCACCTTCGTTTTCAGTTCCCAAATCCCGACAATGGCCTCAGTCAGCAATCATGCTAATCCAGCCGCCATTTAACCGGTCATTAACCATTACCAACATGCCGGTTTTGTCCATAAAAACCGGATTTCAAGATAGTCAAAACTATCATCAAATTTACAAATTAGGTAGCTAAAAAACTATCAATTCGATTTATTTGGACATTTGACACTCACATGATTTCACCTTATTATTAATTTTTGTTTTATCCCTATCTATCTGAAAAGGAAATCTATATTAAAATGAAAAGATTTGGTATGTGATTTAAGTCTTTTCGTGGGCCCGATGGTAAGCCCAATAAAAGCGTCTGCAATTTATTTGCCACGTGTCACAAAATCTACCACATGGGGCAAAGGCCAAAACCACAAATTACAGAAAAGTTAGTATATTTCCACGTATAATTGACATTTTACACGTCATCTGCTTGTGACTACCGTAGTACTACCGTTCAATAACGTGATATATAGGAGTATATTTTTTGTTTTTTTTTACTTTAATAACGTGATACTTAGGCATTTCTTTTCTTAATTTTTTTTTTCTTTTCTTAATTAATGATCCAGTTCACAAATTTCTTGTTTTTTTTCAATATTTGTTTTAGTTCGCAACATGTATAGGAAAGAACAAAGAAAATAATAGATGGTATTTGATTAACAAGATCTTTTTTTGGTATATTAATGACGTAATCATAGGTTTTACGAAGTTATAAATTTATAAAACTACAAAATATGCAAGTCGTAATGGTCAAATATAAGCTACCTCAAATATAAGCTAATTGAGGGGGAACGGAAATGCCAATGTTAATATAAGCTAATTTAATAGTATTACATAACTTTTTTCTTTTCTTAGATTGGTTACTGTTTATTAATATATTATATTTCTTGTCTACAATGTCACATTTTAAATGTTCAAAACAGAAACAAAGTGCGCTTTTCATACCAAAACTCGTGATATTGTACCGATTGAATCATTATATAAATAAAAAAGACAACTATGTAAATGTAAAGTAAGAAATAAATAATGGCGGATGAATGGTTTTAAATGATTAAAATACCCAATTATTTAAGAGTTTCGAATATTAGTTTGTGCTTCAACTGAGAATAACTTCGATTATGAAAAAAAATAAAAACAAATTACGAAATGTAATTTAAAAAAAAAAAATAAGCATATGATATATTTTTGTGGTATACGACCGAAGAGTCCCTCCAATTTAGCTATTATTGTAACTAACAACTTATATCTAGTATTTTTTTTGTTTTGGCTAAAACTTATATCTAGTATTAATACTTTTTTTTTTAATATCTACAAAATTGATTAAAATATATAGAATTTTGATATTTTTAATTTTGTGGATTTTTCGCCTAATATGATTATATGAATCATCAATTCAAGCATGAATATGATATAAAATCTAAATTGATGGATTAAAGTAATATATCAACCAAAATATATGCACATTTATTTTTAACACAAAAATATGTGCATGTATTTATGAATATACATATGCACAATTTTGTTTTTGTATTTTAAATTTCCCTTGACGACATGGTATTATGATAGCCAATGAAAATACACGGCAGAAGTAGAACACAGTATTAGAAAAACTTTGGGTAAAAAGTTAGGCAGCCTAATTAAATATATATTTTGTTTATTTGCTAAAATACTTTTCAAATACATCATGAACAAATAGATTTTTTTCAAGATAATTTTTTTCATCTAATATCTATGATAATTTTTATTTTTTCACACGTCCCATGAAACTATGATTCATATGCTGGTTCTCTTGGACATGGTATTATGATAGCCATAAAACTACCTATCTTCTTCTAGTATTTATAGAAAACACTTTATATGTAGAAGGTTGTTAAATGTAATTGACTAATAATATTTCTATAATCGAAAATCGAAAATCAAGGCTAATAGAGTCGATTAGAAACAAAGTTTATTTTTTCATAAAAGAAAAAACCACGTGAGGATCATGAGATATGGACGAGGAAAATCGACAAATTTTGAGATAATCTTTGATTAGGTATACCTCTAATATCAGAACCTTCTCTTTCTCAATTTTGTCTTATTAATCATTTATTTTTTCTATATTTTATTAATTTTCTAAAATTTTAAAATGGAAAAACCCAAAAGAGAGGATTTTGATCAAGTAAAAGAAAGGATTTTTGAAGAGAAAGCAATCGATTCTCATTTCTCACCTTCTATATAAACCCCATCTCTGTTTCGTATCCCTATACCCGCTGTTTTTTTTTCCTTTGTTTCAAGAATTGTCCGAGAAAGTTTTTGAGTTTTCCGGGAAAATTGTTCCCCTCATCAAAGCTCTGTTTGACAAATTGGGTCTTTTCTTTTCTTGTAAAGTCTGCATTTTTCTCGTCTCTTTCGGGTATTCTCTCTCACTTTCTCGCTTTAATTCTCGAATTCAAGGCGAGATATCATCGACGTGTGTGTAGAAGTCGAAAATCAAATTCCCAGAGAGCAAATAAAAACACAATTATTCGAATTTTTTGGGGTTGGGTTTCTCGTTTCGGTTTTTCGATCATAGAAACAAACAACCGGAAAATCGGAGAAAATAAAATAAAATAAAAGACTTTTCTTTCTTCTGCAAGTAACTGAGCAGATTTCGGTTTTTTTCTTTCTTTCTTTCTTCAAATTCCTTTTTTTTTTTTTTTTAAATTTTCTTGTCCATAATTTCCGTTTCCCTTAAATTCAGCTGTCCTAACGTCAAAACTCAGACACTCGCTTGCGTGTCTCCCTCTTATAATCTATCTCTTTCTCTCTCGTTTCTCTCTGTTTCTCTCTGTTTCTGGGACATTTCAAAGAATAATCAAGAAACCCAATCTCTCTCTCTCTCTCTTAGAAAGGAATCATGGTGTTTGGAAAAGGGTCAACAAAAAAATCGAACCTTGACCGGTTCCTTCATTGTACAACACCTGTAGTGCCACCCCAATCTCTCCCCAAGGTTTGAAACGTTCTTCGTTTCTTTCATTCTTCTCTTAATGGTAATTTTTTGATGTAATGTTTAAGGGATTTTTTTTGTGTGTGGTTGAATTTGCAGACGGAGATTAGGAGCTTGAATCGGATTTGGCATCCATCAGAGAGAGAAAAGGTTGAGTTTTTCAGATTGAGTGATCTGTGGGATTGTTACGATGAATGGAGCGCTTATGGAGCTGGTGTTCCAATTCGTCTCACTAATGGAGAATCTCTTGTTCAATATTATGTTCCTTATCTCTCTGCCATCCAGATTTTCACCTCTCGCTCTTCCTTGATCCGCTTAAGGTACACATAGATAGCTTTTAATTTGCCGCCTCGAGGGAACTTCAGATTTGAAAGTTTGATCCTTTTTTGATGAATTGATTGAATCTTTGAATATATGAGATGATGGCGGCTCTGTTCTTGATGTTGTTAATTAGGGATGAGTCTGAAGATGGAGAAAGCGAGACGAGAGATTCGTTTAGTGATTCATATAGTGAAGAGAGTGAAAGTGATAAACTCTCGAGATGTGCCTCTGACGAAGGACTTGAGCATGACGCTCTCTTGCATCCGAATGATCGGTTGGGATATCTTTATCTGCAACACTTTGAGAGATCAGCCCCTTATGCTCGAGTTCCTCTCATGGATAAGGTAACTTAATGTAGCTCCTTTTTTCCCCATTGATCTGGTTTGATCTTAGGTTAGTAGGATTAGTCGTCTGGTTGATTCCTCGTTAGCGATAGGCGAAAAAGTCCTGAGATTATAGTGATGTTATCATTCAAGATGTAGTCTTGAAATGACACATGATGATTTTGATTTCAGATCAATGAATTGGCTCAAAGGTACCCGGGATTAATGTCGTTGAGAAGCGTAGATCTTTCCCCGGCAAGTTGGATGGCGGTAGCTTGGTACCCGATTTACCATATACCAATGGGAAGGACCATCAAAGATTTGTCCACTTGTTTCCTCACTTATCACACTCTTTCATCTTCTTTCCAAGGTACTAATCTTCTCAATGCTCTCGGATTCAAGTCCTTTCGAAACGCAAAAAATGTAACCGTTTTGGTCTTGATTTACAGATATGGAGCCAGAAGAAAATGGCGGGGAAAAGGAGAGGACGCGGAAGGAAGGAGAAGGTGTAACTCTTCTTGCTTTTGGTTTAGCCACTTACAAGATGCAAGGCAATGTTTGGCTCTCGGAAGACGATCAAGGTCAAGATCAAGAGCGAGTTCTGTCGCTTCTAAGTGTTGCAGATTCTTGGCTAAAACAGCTTAGAGTCCAACACCATGACTTCAACTACTTCTCAAGAATGGCTCACCGTGGCTAAAACAAATCCGTCACTATACCGATGATTTCAACTGTAGATTTTTATATCTCTTTTTGTTTTTCTTGTTGGTCTCAAGTGAAAAGGAGATTACTTTTTTTTCCCTGGTCGCAATAACCGTGTTTGTCCAGTGGTTGTAGCAGCAGTGGCGGTGACCGAGGAGGCTCAAACCGCTGATTGAGCGTTTCATTAACGCAAATTAAAGCGGTTGCTGCGGTTTTGGGTGTAGAATAGCTTTTGAGTCCTATCAATGAGAGATAGTCGTATATTATATAAGTGCTGATCTGTTGAAAAGAGTGTTTTCTTGTTTCTTGTTAACATTGATTGAGAGGGTCTTGTTCTTGTACATCTTTGTCATTGTTTTTACGCAAATATATAAATCGAAATTGAGGACTTAAAATCCATTTGTGTTTTTATTGATCAACGAATCACCTATTTGATGGAACAATATCACCTTTGCCAATCATTAAACCAATTAATATATCGAAAACATACCTATTCTACTACATTTTATAACTTTTTTGTTTGTTCTACATTGTGTAGAATTCATCATCTGACATTAGAAACAAAATTATTTGCACAAGTTTATACATAGTTGAATTCAATGTTTTTTCTTACAATTTAATAGTCCATACATTTTAAATTAAATGTTGTTTTAACTTTTAACATTGTTTTTCAGGTTTAGAATGGCCGTTTTACGTATTTTAATTTTCATGTAAATTTTCAAAATATTAAAAGTATAAATTGTTGATTTTAAAAATCGATTATATCAATTTAAAGTTTATAAAATCCTGAATTAGATGGATAAAGAAGAGAAGAACATGTTGTAATATGGAAAAAAAGTGGGACCTTTTAAGGACCAAAATGTCAAACATGTGATGGAGAAAATGAAAAAAATGTGGACCTTAGATTGTAAATTGACTTGCTGGAGTGTTGAGTGTTTGGTCCCTCCACCGATTTTTCTAGACCTTCTCAACTTTTTTTGTTTACTTAAATGGAACGAATCATCTCCTAACAATTAGAAAGCGAAATTAATTAAGTGGTCGGCTCATTTCATTTTCCCGTAATTGTCTATTATTTTCATTACTTGCAAACAGAAACAATCTAAAGAATTGAAGAAAATGATGTTTTGGGGTTTCTTCTCGACCTGAATTCACGCTGTAAATGTGATGAAGACTGAAGACTTAAGACTTTAATACTTACAAAGCATCTAATTCTGAAAATGACCAGTATTTTTTGTTGTTAAATTAAAATGACAAGTATTGCTTATGTGTTTTTCATTTCTAACGTTGACCAGTATTACTTCATGTTCACACTCTAATATCTATAATTTTTTAATTAATAATTTAGTCCGTTAATAGTAAGGAGTAAGGACCGTCTTAGAGAAAACGCTCACATGTGTATTTTAGAAGTTAGGACACTTTCTTTTTGTGTATGAAAATCACTTGAATAAAAACAGGATTTATATTTAAAATCTTGAACATGATCCAATATATTTTTGTGCTGGCCATGTTATGTTAGTAATTGTTGATAATATAAGAAAAACTAAGAAAAAAATATGTATATGTAAATATGTGTGTGGATAAATGCTATCTTTATCATATGGTTTTTCAAAATGACAGTGATTATAATAATTAAAGAGAAAAAATACTTTTAATTTTATCATTCAAGTGAATTGTAGAAATTAGCTGTTGATGATACATCAAACAGAACCAATACATTTCTTTTTAAAAATGTTACAAAACCAACCACACTTAGATTTCCTTACATTTTTTTTTCATCATAATTGAATTGAATCGTTGGACCAATTAAATACCTTATCTTGTTTAGCTATTGATCTCAGTTTTATGTAACACTCACGAGGAGATATGGTTTATTTGAGAGAACAGTTTAGTTTACGTCTTATATAATAAAATCAACTACAAACCACTAACCATACCACAGAGACAAAAAAGAGCACAAAAGTCTAACACTTAAGATATTTAATAAAAATAATAAAAGAGTTCAACAACCAACAAGCCACGAACATTTGGATAGTACCAAAGTCAAATATGCGGTTTCATATATATCCACTTATAATAATTTTTCTGTTTATGCTCCACATTCGCATCATACATAGACCAACAATAGCGTTATCTGTTTGTATTACTTCTTTATATCTTTTTGGAAAACGATACCGAACATGTTCTCGTCCCATCATCATATGATGATCACATACCTCATAATGGATTTGTTTTTCATTTTATTTTGTTGGTTCTGTTTTTGGTAGCATTTTTGGGGTCCATCTTCATTCTGGACAACGTAGTCGGCATATGTTTTGTTAATGAACAAAATATAGTTAATTTGGATAATCAATATTTTGATTTGAATTTGGCGGTTTAGGCCAGATCTTGAAGAACCAGACAAGCCATATTAATTCTCATTCACGTCTAAAGGCTGTAACACTAGCTAGAAGCCTAGAACCGATCTCTAAACTATAAGCGTTAAATTTAAATTTCTCAATACGTGCCAATAACCACCCAATACTACCATTGTCAATAATTGTCATCATTGATTCATTGAGGCTAAAGACATTTCGGTCATTTAAAGAATGAAATTGAGAATTTCGGGTCTGCAACATGTTCACTTTCAGTTTAATTTGTAGAAAGAGACATACACGTTTGGTTAGAGACGTTGTGATGGCCTCAAACAGCCTAGTGTGGTCCAATTTCCGTACCAAGTGGCCAACCAGGCAACCAGATTGTGTTTTTGACTTGCCCCTAATTTTTTAGTGGAGTCCGGTTCCTATGGCTATGGATCTCTGCAAGTATAGTTAGCCGCCAATAAAAAAAAAAAGTCAGCTCTGTTCTGATGGATTTTATCCTGATTTTGGCACACATATGTCCTCATGGAAACTCCCTCAAAGCCAAAACGTTTAATCATCTTAAGCTCTATCACAACTATTGACTGCGACGTCCTCAGGTATATTACTATGACTTGTAGGAAACACCAATATCTTGGTGATCTCGGAGACGTCTCACTGAATGGGACGAGCAGTGGCTGTGATTTCAATGGAGAAAAGCAAAACTGATCTGCGGTTGCAGACACGCCATCACAAGGAATACGGGTTCACATTAGGTTCTCTTAGTTACCACTGGTTGAGAGCGACCCGAGCCTCTCAAAGTCAGGGGTCTACTGCAGCTGGAACATGAACTCAGTCTGTGTTTGAAAATCAGCTCTCCAAAAAAGTAAGCGTTGCAGAAAAGGCAAAAAAAATTTGGGAGGTTAGCAAGAAACTAGTTCGTCGATTTAAAACATGCAAAAGGTTTAAGATCAAGGCCAAAAGGTTACCGGTATCTTATCCTGGGATTTACTATCAGAATCAGCGTTAATAGCGTGGACAAAGAACTCTAAAAACTATGTCAGGGGTTAGTTGCTTACACTGTCTAAGCAAAGCTTTAAAGTGGGTTTCATGACTTGTACCACGCGCCAATCTTAGACACCAAGATGACAAAGCTCCTTAAGAAAGAAGGCTAAGGCATGAAAGGAACAACATATGATCAGCAATATACGAACAGAAAAGGAGTTAATAGCTGAACTACAGCACGCAGAAACTCACAGAGAAGACTGAAGGATTCAGTAAACTGAGAATTCTACAAGGATCTGGTCAAAACACTCCAGTAAATAAAAAAATATCAGCTCTCGCTACCAAGAAAAACATGAACGGCTAAAAGTTGAGCCTGCAAAGAGAAAACAACAACTAAGGTGTAATGTGCTATGAGCAGAGCATGATCATGAAAAAACAAAAGGAATTTGTTACTCTCAAGCAGCCTTCTCTTCCTTGCTCAACGCAATCACAACTCTCTTCAAAATGACTTCAATAGGCTGGTGTGCATTCTCCACCGCTTTGGAGATGGCTTGCCATTTTTCACCATGCTTCGGCTCAGAAGCCACACATTTGGCCAGGACCTCCTTCTGGTTCTCCTCAGTGCCATGTTGAAGTTCGAATTTGTAATACAACGCCCAGAAATCGCCAATAACTGGGGCCAGGGTAACGGCTCGTTTAAACCACGATCTCGCTTTCTCCACCTTCTTGTCTTGCCAGAAGAGCTTGGCGACAGCTGCGGTGACATGCGGGTCATGATCACACTTCTTCATAGCATCCATACTCTTTGTTTTCCGGCGAGGACGTGGCGCCATCTCAATGTCAGCAGCCCAGAGGATACCACTGTTGGGACACTCTTGCAGAGCCTTTGACATCAAGTGCTCTGCTTCTCTCTTGTTGTCATGCCTCAGTTCAGTACGAATAGCAGCTAACCATAGCTCCGCCCCCTGAGGATTCTTATTCCTTGCCGTGGTGAGAATAGCCCGAGCTTTGTTCAGTCCATTCACTTTCTCTTCAAGATTAGCGAGCGAGAGCCACAGCGGTATGCAGTGGGGACAGTGCTTCAAACCAGAGTCATAAACTTTCTTGGCCTGTTCCAGATGCTTGAACCGTTCCTCGAGCTGCCCAAGCATCAACCAAAGCTTGAAGAATTTTGGGAATTGCTTCAAGCCTTCGTCAAGCAACCTCCTCTCCTCCTCTACGTTGCCAAGTTCCCTCTCAACAATGGCTGATTTCATCCAGACCCTCTCAGTCCCTCCTCTTTCCCTTGCTTTTGCGAGAAGCATTCTCGCCCTCTCCGGCTCCTTGTTCTCAAACTCGAGCTTGAAAGCAGCAAGCCAGATTTCCTCAGAGTCGGGAATTGCAGCATAAGCCTCTTGTAGAATAGCACGGGCAGCTGGAACATCTCCAGCAAGCCACTTCTCTTTGGCACCCATGAGCCAGAGAACCTCAGCCTGAGGGACATATGTCACAGCCTTACGCAACAAGGTATCAAGGGACTCCCTACTCCCGTGGCTCTTCTCAAGCTGCGCCGCTTTTAGCCAGATACTTTTCTTGGTCAAGAATACAGTAAGAGCATGGGCGTATATTGCTCTTGCAGTCTCAATGGAACCCCTCTTCTTGCACTCCTCTGCATCAGCAACCCACGTTCTCTTTCTATCCTCTTCATCGACTCCAATACCGATAGTGTTCTTAATAATTGCCTGGCACGTTGCGACAGACCCGGCTCTCTCAGAGGCCTCAGCCTCATTCATCCAATTTTCTCGGTCAATAACAACCCCTTCTCTCTGCAGGGTCTTTATACCCCTATCAATAATCTTTCCCACCATAGCCGTGTTCCCATTAGCTTCCTCTAGCTTAGCAGCGGTGATCCAAATCGCAGGCTCCTTAGGGAGTTTCTCTCTCGCTCTATTCAACACCTTCCTTGAACTGTCGTATGTTTCGAGCCTTGCAAGTGCCACCCATAGCTCCAAATGCAAAGGGCAGCACTCCACAGCCCTGTGAAGCAAAATCCTTGCATCTTCCTCATTAGCCAACTCAACAACAGCTTTCCATAGCCTTACCGAGTCTGGAATATGCTCCAGTCCCTTTCTCAACACCCTACTCTTGTTCTCCTCATCATGCTCCAGCTTTGCAGCCTCCAGCCATAGCTTCACTGAATTGGGTATTAGCTTAACTCCCCTTGCAATCACCGCCTTGGCATCTTCTGGAGTGGCCAGCCTACAAGCTTCAAGCCAAACATCTTCGTTTTTCGGGCACTCTTCGCAGCCCCTCTGAATCTGAAGCCTAGCTGCTTTTATCTTCCCATCCATTTCCTCCACTCTTGCGGCAGCAATCCAGCCATTGGGATTCTTTGGATTCGACTGGGTCAGACTCTTGTATAACAATCTAGCTCTGTTGCGATCATAAATCTCTTCATCAGTGGTTCTTTTCATACTCTTCAGGTCAGTTAAGTAGCCTTTAGGATCCACAACAGTTTGCCCCGAAACTGAATCCGATAACCTATCAAGCTTCAAAGACAACACCGTACCTCTTCCCTCACCGACGGCAGTCAAGTCTGTGACAGGCGTCTGCGACCATGGTGTCTCTGACCCACCAGCGGCTCTGCTCTTTGGGTCTAAGGCCATGACAAGCTCTTTTTCCTTCTTCGCCTTCTCCAAAAGCGTATCAGGAATAGGCACAAAGCTCTCAAACTTCTTCTTCTTGTTCCGCAGCGAGTAGTCTCCGATCTCGGGAATACTATCCCATTCATCCGCAGACAAAGTGTGTAATTTCCTCTTCAAATCCGCAAACTGCTCAGTGATTTTAGGGTTCGAGGCTCGGTACTTCTCGATTTCTTCCTTGAGCTTCGCTTCTCTCCTGTCTTTTCTCCTCGAATCCATTCTCTCGTCAATAGAATCCCAGACCGCATCAGCCTCTTTGTCATCCTCATCGTACTCAGCATTAGAGAACAAACCCGCATCATTCCCTTCAAACTCATCAAACTTCTGATTCTCATCGTACCCTTTCTCCTCAGCTTCTTCATCTTCATCCGCCTCACTTGGCTTCCCTGCTCCACGACCTACTCCTGGAGCAGCCGCTGTTGCCGCGGCGGAACGATCAGGCAGATCTGGAGCAGCACGAGCGGGACCAATATCGGACCGGGTCGTAAATCCCGTAGCACCACGACCCAAACCCGCGACATAATTTGACGGAGGCTTTGAATTGAGAAAATCGAGACGAGGCTTCGGCGGAGCCGCTCCTTGCATCCCACCCAAAAGAGGGACATGGATAATCACAGTAGAGAAACGACCAACACCGAGATCGGATAATAGGAACGAATCGGAATCCTTTGAATCTCCCAACACACGGCTAGGGTTTCGCATACGGAGCGAGTAGCGAACGAGAGGTTGAGGAACATCGGTGCGTTGGTGAACCAATTGTTCGAAGGCGGAGATGGTGGTTGCATTAGGGCTCACGTCGATCGATAGAGTCTTGCCGTTGGGAATCGAGAGGAACACCATCGTTTCCTTGTCGAGATTCTCTTGTCAAAGAAACAAAATAAAGAAAAATTTAGCGGTGACTGTGAATATAAAGGGGTGTACGAACCAGTCGGTTTAGAGGAATTGCGGTGGAATATGTAGTGGGCTTAGTAATAGGCTTTTAAGGACCTATTATTTCCAAAAGCCCAGTTTAAATAGTTCAAGCTTTTTTTCTCAGATACGACGCCGTATGTGCCACCTCGTAATATTTTTAAAAGAAGTTAAAAAATAATGCGGTGAGCGTGGATCGAACACGCGACCTTCAGATCTTCAGTCTGACGCTCTCCCAACTGAGCTATCCCCGCTTATTGACTAGTAACGTGATTAACAATTAAAGTTTCATACACAAAGGGAGAATCGAGAAACCTTGTGTATGTACATCCATAACAAGCTCTTGTAATCTCGCAAACACTTTACATAAGAAATTTATCTTCAAACATTCGAACATATAGTGTGCCTAGTCTTAATATACACGAATATTATTTTGACAAAAACCAGAGAGTACATGGCATTATGGCAACGATAAAACACAGTGATTAAGGCACTGTAACAAATATAGATACATAAATTACAGAAGGTATTTTTAAGACACTTTCAACTTTTCCACTTAACCAAAGCCATGAAGATCCCACGGACTATGTGGATGAGTGGATCTCATTGAGGATATATGCGCAAACAAAAGGTAAACTCAACTAGCTTCTTGAGCAGAGGATGGTGACGCGTCCAGAGAGATAGCTGTGAGTGTGATGGTGACCTTGTAGATAAATTATAGGAAAGTCTTGTTCTAATCCCAGATATTTACAGGAAAAAAAACACAGAAACAGAGCCAGCAATTGTTGTCATTTTCTTTAGCCTGAAACCTGACTTTGTCTCAAAACGACAACTCAGTCAAAAAGATATTGATACGACATTTTTTACACATTCCACACTACATCCATTCTTACACATTCAACATACTTTTTTCTTTATTTTATTTCAACATATATTCTCAATATATAACACTACTTTTTCATCCATTAAGCCCCTTAAAATATCGAGTCAACAAACCATTTTGTCCCCTGGTAATGTCTTTAGAATACAAACAATGACCAACTCGAGAACTTCAGGCGTGTTTCTAAAAACCAAGGTCGAAGACGTTACCAGAGGACACGATGGTTCGTTTACTATTGTAAGGTGTAACAACCATTGAATCAAATAACAAGCTTGAGCCAACATCATGTCGTATACTAATGAAGTCCCACACCAGGTTAGAGACATTAATTTAAACAAAGTGTTTCCACAGATCCGGAAGAAACATGTATTGGTCTTACTCAACCACATATCATTCCCTGAATTGCGAAGAGACATCTAAAAAACAGAGCTCGAGATTTAAAAAATAAGCAAGCCATGCCATAGAGATTGCCTCCAAACCAGGTTTAAGCCGGAAACAAACGCAAAACTCTTACGTTTTATTCATTCATCTGACGCAATGTACATGACACAAAATTGTTTCTTTATAAAAAGAAAAAAGCTCTGAAGTGATTTACCTCGGATTCTTTCAGTCACTGTTGCGGTTGTCACCAGCGGCCAAAAGCATAAGGAAATAGGGGCAGTAAAAGATGTGTCGAAGAAACGGATGGGTAGGAGAATGTGGGGACACATAAGGAATAATGATCAGCAGCAAAATCAAGAGGAAGATCAGGCCGATGCCTAATAAGAAATATGCAAGGAAGGGGAGGTGGCTTATTGAAGCATACGTTCCAGCCATAAATGCTATCGACATAGATGTAAGCGCGAGTCCGAGAAGTGGCAATGCAAGGTTGAAGGCTTTCATTATGAGAGAAATATCTCCCAGCTGTGCCCAAATGAGAGCAACTATGGTTATGATAGAACAGTACATCGCCAAGGTGTCGAATACCAGAAACACTTGGAACGCTGTTTTCTTGGCCAAAGTTGATAGAAAAGAAAACACAATAATATAATTATTATTTTACGATACTGTATATTCTCTAATTAC
>OVAY01001671.1:0-26131 GCA_900406395.1 Kernera saxatilis | reverse complement strand
AGGATTAGAAGATTTAGATAAGATTTGTGCATATTCCTAATAGAACAAAGAAGAGTTTGTTCTTTTATAAATAAAGGTCTATGGAGAGATATTTCATAAGACCAAGAGAAAGATTTAGTTTCGAGAGAGTTTCTGAATCAATAAAGAAAAGTTGTTCTTTATATTCTTTCTTATACGATTTGAGCACAGGTGATTGATAAATTAAAGGGTCGTGTTATCAGTCCATATTGCAAGTAATTGCAGCTCTAACCTTTCAAAATATATATCTTAATCCTCTGTTTTTGTCCAGATTTTATTATATCCATAACGTTTGAAGGGAAAAAAAAATACTTATTGTTGTTTGTTTGTTTAAAATGGACCATTTGAATTTCGATGGATGTTTTGTTTTGTTGTTAAAATCCGATGTTATTTTTGTTGATATACAATGTTTTGTGGTAAATTGATTAAAATTGCTTGGGAATATTATTAATTGCTCTGCTGTATAATCGAAAAAATTATCAAAAAATTAGAAACATCAGAGAGAAAAGGAAAGTTATTATCTCATTATTAATACATTATATCAAAGGGTGAGAGAAAACAAAGTTTAGGACCTATTCTTAAATTGGATAAACAAAAGACTGAAAAAAAAAATGTAAAATTTTCAAAAAAAAGAGAATTTGAAAGTAAACAAAAACCAAAACCAATTTAGAAAGTTACCAAGAGGATGTGGTTAGCATCATCATTCATCATCAAACAATGTTTTTAAGTCCTAAGAAAAGGATATAGCTCATACCTTATATTACAATTCGTACCCAAAACTCTTGCTCCTTGTTTACTCTCACAACATTTGGGAAGTTCCCTAATACTCCATTCCAAACAACCTTTACAATCCGCTACGTCTTCCGCACACTGCACCATCGCATACAACTTCTTTGTGCCGAGCTTCTTCTCTCCCGCCGCGTAATATAACATGTTGAGGCCGTCCACGTCGGGTTTATCAGCTTTTAGAATCAGCTCGTAGAGGAAATCGCTTGTCTTCTTGTTGAACAACTTTGTATCACCCCTCACGTTGTTTGGGTTGTGCATTGAGAACGTATTCTTGTAATTCAGCTTCCTTGGCGTTTGGTCATTGATCATACTAACATCGAGAAAACATTGGTCGTACCATATTATTCCTCCTTTGTTTCTCGGACATCTCTTACTAAGCTGTCATATACATATCCATATACGTTTTGTATCATTTTAAATGATGAGTTAACTTTTCATTGTAAAAGATGGTTTGTATATAACTCTAATATGACTCTAATCTAAGTTGTGGTTTCCTATCGTCATTTAATAAAAAATAAGGGCTCTTATTTAATATGCTTTGAAAAAAACTAAAAATTTTGGATTCTATTTTCATGTAAATAAAAGAAAAAAATGATTTGAGTCTTGTGCATATACATCTATGGCACATGCACATAACAATACAGTTTGTATATGTTAATATGTGACGGCTAATTAATAATGTTGAGGACATTACCTCGGCGACCGCGGTGGCAGCGCAGGACCGGCAATAGGACCCGTAGGAGTCGCCGCGGCACTGAAATATGACGGTGACGGAATCACGAGCCTTGCCTTGAGTTGAGTGTGTAAAACCGTCCCGAAAAGTATGGTTAGCGAGTTCACGGGTGAGAGCATTGAGGTTATACTCGTACTTACTTCCAGGCGTATATTTCCCTTGATCGACACGACATTTGTGGTTGAGATACGTATTGGTAAGGTTTAGGGACGAGACACTGCGTACGAGGAGAAGTTGTATGGCTAAGATAGTGATGGAAACGAAACGTCTGGATAGAGAATTTGAAGAAAACATTGTCTTTATATGTTTGTTTCAAAACGCTATTCTTTTTTGGTTACTTTACACAAATTTCGATTGATCATCTCAGTTTGAGAAATGTTTGTTTCTTTTTGTTTGTAACAGACAGGAGAGAGAGGAGTTGGGTATTCTTCGGCGAGGGATGAGGAGACCCGATGAAAAAGTCTTTAAAATATTTTAGAAAATAGAATTACACTGATACAAATCTTGTGTGCATCATTCATGGACTTCCTCTTCCATGCATTGTGATGAAGAGGATTAATAGCAGATTCAAGTAAGTAGGAAAAAGCTCTCTCTGTTTTAGTGTTTTGACGCGACGGCACTGGGACCCAGGCCCGGCTCATTAAAATATTAGGCCCGATAATTTTGATTAAAATGTCATAATTATAGGCAATTTCAAAATTTTAAAATAATTAGGTCCAGAATAAGACAAAAATCAGCAAAAAAAACAGTGGGCCCAGTGCATTTGCACATTTGACACATGAGTAAAACCGGGCCTGCTGGGACCGTCACCACACAGTTTTACGGTCGGGTCCGATTTTGAGCACAAGCGGACCAAACCTAAGCGGGCCTTTATGTCTATAAAAAAAATCGACTTTTAAATCAGTTTCATTTTCTTATGAAAATATGCAAATCTTCTAACTTGCAGTTCCTTAAAACTCAGAACAGTTTGTTGAAACTTTATTCCGTATAAGTTGTATAAATCTATCTCAAATCGTTGAGATTATGCGGTTAGCCAAATATTTATTTAAAGTTTTATTTTATCCAGTAAAATAACTCAAATTTGGAGTATTCATGTGAGCCTAGAGTTAAACGTAAGAAACTTGTGGAATCCTTCCTTTATTCATCATACCATTGCTTATTTTTTTACGTTTATGACTGCGTAACACATGTGATACTTAATAATCGTTTTTATTGATTAAAATGGATACAGTTTTATTATTTCAAGAAATCCAAAAGTGAAGTTGGGTTTTAACTATGGCTTTTGAGAAGTAGGCATTGCGAGAGATACTGAAGTTGGAATATCCTTCCATTGTTGTGTTACTGTCTTGATCTGAGTGAAAAAATCCACTCCTGCTTTGCCTGCAACAATTCCACTTGAGCTTTTCAGCAAAGAGAGAAGACCAAAAAAATGCAATCTTATGTTTAAGTTGTGACAAACATTTTACCATAGAAATTTAGGTCTCCTGCAAAGGAAGCTTTGTTCCCGGTGAAGGAGAAGAACGGTAATGGAACCGGAATCGGAACATTGATACCGATCTACACAGCATTAACAACAACAAAAGAAGAGATTAATAAATGTCAAAATTAGCCCATGGGATTTTGAATTCTCGTTTCGAGTTCAAATCGATTTCTTTGGGCTTCGGATTTTCGGGTGTAGAGGTTTAGGTCGCATTCGGCATTTTAAAATTTCGGTTCGGTTTCTGTTCCTTCGGGTTTAGTTCGGTTTTGAGAATATGTTGAGAACCGGTTAAAAACCGAAATACCCAAATATGAAAAAAAAAATTCGAAAAAATTAGAATTATACCATCCAAATATACCCAAATATAACCAAAAAAAGAATCCTTAAATACCCAAAAAATTTAGAATTATATCACCCAAATCTTCCGAAATTATCAAAAAAAAAAAAAACCAAAATACTTAGAAAAAATTATAATTGTATCACCTAAATCTACCAGTTTTACCCGAAAATATCTGAAATATTGGATATTTAAGATATTTAAAATCTAAATATAACTAATATTTTTTTGTGTATAATTATACTTGTGTATTTCAGAATGTCGGTTCGGTTCGGTTCTACACCTTCCAGTAACTTTTCGGTACCGGGATTTAATCCCTGGGCTAGTTAAAATGGATACAGAAAGTGCTAATTTTTTTCTTTTAGGGTCAAGTTAGTTCTTCATACCTGTCCTGCTTCTATCTCCATCTGGAACTTTCTCGCTGCTGCACCCGATGTTGTGAAAATCGCAGCACCGTTCCCATACCTGTCGAAGGCGTATATAGCTGATTGTTGAAGAATATGAGAGGATCATATAAGTATTGTGATGTAGATAGGATTAAACAGTGTGTTTACTTGTTTCTATTTATTATCTCTATGGCCTCGTCAAAGCTGCTTGCCTGATATAAAACATGTCACAGTGTGTAAATCACAAGAACATTAAAAAAAGAAACCGAATTATATGATTGATATAAAACTAGTTTGGTCAATCTGACCTCCATGCATACAAGAACAGGGCCAAATA
Source organism: Kernera saxatilis (assembly GCA_900406395.1). Taxonomy (NCBI): domain Eukaryota; kingdom Viridiplantae; phylum Streptophyta; class Magnoliopsida; order Brassicales; family Brassicaceae; genus Kernera; species Kernera saxatilis. The sequence goes on along the minus strand of OVAY01001671.1, from coordinate 22,051 downwards.
TTTCCTCCTGCAATGTGTCAAAAGAAAAAAAGAAATGTAAGTTTCCATGTAGAATATAGATTATATTAGCTTAAATTAACAGAATAATATACCTTGTAACACTCCATGTCTTGGGTCACACCAGATAAAATGGTAGGACCGATAAAGTTCCCTTTCTCGTATCCTGGAACCTGTTTATTATATAAGCAAAGATGTATAAACTTCTCGGACCAGTCGACTTTTTGGTTTCAAGATTACACAAAGATTATTAATCCATCAATATCAGTTCATAATAAATGATTTGTGATTACTATTTCGTAAGAATGTGGAGGCTATAGTGCTATATACTATTTAAGACGTTAGTCTCTTGCAATAGCAGTAACTATGGAGATTGAGAAAATACCACAATATTTCTTCCGTCAAGAAGCAATTTAGCACCATCGTCCACACCAGATTGAATTAAGCGGCATATCCGTTCTTTGGCCTAGCCAGATAAAATTTAGCAATATAAGTTCGCAAAACTAAACAAGATTGTTATGCACATAAGTTCAGCAGTAGTCATGTCATGAGATTACCTGTTTACTGATAACAGGACCCAGGTCTGCATCTGGTTCTGTCCCACATGTGACTTTAAGGGCTTTCGCTCGCTCGACGAGTTTATCCTCCCTGGTTAGTATTAGACAAGTTGAAGCTAATCTTTCAGTACTATCAAATGAAAATCAACAGGCCTCACACAGATTCTTCAGTTACTTTTAACACCAGGACAAAAATAGTAGTCAAATCTAAATTTATAACAGAAAGAAATGTTGTCCTACACAATCCTATTTATGGTTTATGCACCAAAATATGTGATATTCGAGAAGGTTACACCCCAAAGACTTGAAGAGTAATTTGAATACTGAGAAAAGCAAGTTAGCATTACCATGATTTTGAATTGCCGACAAAGACCACTGTACTTAGAGCCATGCATCTCTGTCCAGCGGCACCAAACCCAGCAGCAAGTAGCGCATTTAAAGTAGCATCGACGTTGGCATCAGGCAAGACAAGTCCATGATTTTTCGCCCCCATATTTGACTGAGCATATATTTTATAAGCCAATTGACATAGAGTCGTTTTGAAATACTAAGGAAGAATTTTACAGGGGAAAGAACAAAGATGTTACCTGAATACGTTTGCCCTTAGCTGCTGCTCTTGAATATATATGCATTCCGGCCTTTAACAAAACAATTCAAGTTGGAATACACAAGTTAAACCAAAATGAAAATTTCGTTGTATTATTTTCATCAAAAACTTGTTTAAACGGAAACCCAAGTCTGAAGGCTATGAAAGAGCAACAACAAAATAAATACTTACAGTGTTTGAGCCAACAAAAGAAACAGCCCTTATATCTTCATCATCACAGATAGCATTCACAGTATCCTGGCATGCAAAGATGCATTATTACTGACGACAAACAAAGTTAAATTTGGAATCTTTAGAAATCAAATTCGAGCCGGTTTTTAGGTGACTGTAATTGCAAAATAGATATTCACCATTCTATCTCTGGAGGGAAATCGTTCCTTCAACAATACAAATCCTAACAAATAGGAAATTTAGCAAGAGCAGAAAATTTGAACATAACCTACATTGGTGCCGTGAACGATATTGAGAACCCCATTAGGTAATCCAGCTTCCATTGCCAGTTCCGCAAGTATTACAGAAGCACCTGGAGATAGCAAGTAATATCAACAACCGATTTCATTATTGATATTATTTTATATATAGATGATCATTATTAACAATAATCCATCAACAAAAGGGACTTTCATTGCGATTGCTATAGTGGAAAACAGTCAACCAATAATGCAGGTGGTAAAGTATTAACATTTTGAAAATGTCATATATCTACGAGCATTCAGCTCATTGCATTGGCCTTGCTAGTAAGATGTATGTACACTGGCATCAACAATATGTTAAGATATGATCAGAAAATCTGAACTTTCCCATACATCAATTAAACATCACAGGAGCGTCCTTTAGTTACTTAAATAGTTCCAAGAAATACGGGTAAAAAGTTAGAGAAGTTTACCAGGATCCTTCTCTGATGGCTTTAGAACAAAGGTATTACCACACGTCACAGCAATGGGAAACATCTGCACCAACAAACACAGAATAAATACTCAAGACTTCACAGAAGATGATCACAGAGAATTAAGAATATACTCATATACATATATATTATAAGTTGAAGCTTTAGCATTTTACCCATAAGGGAATCATTGCTGGAAAGTTGAAGGGACAAATTCCAGCACATACACCTAATGGCTCCCTAATACTGTATGTATCAACTCCATTTGACACGTTTGGGACATATTCACCCATCTGTAGTGTTGCCATTCCACACGCATGCTCCACGACCTCTGCGTGAGCAAATAAATATAAAAAAACCAATAAGGTATGGTTCTGCTCTGCTTGTCAATCATATAATCAAAAACTTCGATAAAACTAACCTAGCCCACGGAAGATATCACCATGTGCATCCTTTAAGGTCTTCCCTTGCTCAGTCGTAATGTTCATAGCAAGTTTGTCCTATAGAAAGATTTGAAATTTTCAGTCCAAGGACAAATTAACAGCGAGACAAAACTAAAACCAAGTAGATAGTTACCATATTTTTGCGTATAAGCTCTTGAAACTTGAGCATCACACGCTGACGGGTGGTAATCGGTGTGTTTCTCCATAGAGGAAATGCTTGCTTCGCAGCGGATACTGCGGCCTTGAACTCTTCGTTAGTTGTCAATGGCACTTGTGAAACAACCTCTTGTGTAGCCTATATATAGCAAAACCAAAAATTTCAAACCTTTACGTTTCTCCATAACAAAACCATCTAAAAGTCTATACAGGACTAATAAGAGAAGCTTACAGGGTTTATAACATCGATATGTGATGATGATTGAGAATCAACAAAAGAACCTCCAATAAGATTTGGCACTCTCTGAACATATAAACAAGAGAAAATCAAAACGGAATTACATCAAATCAACCCCGAATTTACGAACAAGATCATTCCCAATAAACTTAAAAATCTGAGGATATAATGAAATCTCCGTAAAAAACTCACCGGAGGATTTGTCTGGTGTGTAGACGGCTCCGGCGACATTGTCGATAACCAAGAACTCCGAATACCGAGAAAACGAGGTCTCAGAGGCCTTAGATTGTTCACTGCAACAAAGAGAGTCCCAGATTTTGAAACTAGCATCGATCGTATCGAAGTCTTACAGAGATTTTGGAAACGAAGGAGACAAAAGCGAATCGAGATTTTACCTTGCTGGAGAGAGATTCGGAGCAACATCGTTTGATGATCGAGATTTTTTGGTGTCGCTTGATTTTCTTCCCTTTTAAGCGTCTTTTTGGATTTGAGTGCTGAGTGAGTGATGACTCGATGATGATCATGCTCATCCTTTGATTGTGACGTGGTTAGATCTAAACCGTTAGATGTAGACTGTTAGATCTACAAAGATTCAAGATTCTTTTTGACTATGACGAGAATGCAAACTTTTTATTTTTTTCCTTTTACATACTTTAGAAACAATTTTGTTTTTCTTTCAACCACACAAATCGAGTTAAATTCAAATAAACCTTTTACTGATTGGTGATTCTATTAAAGAGAAAAAAAAAAATCAAAACGAGGTGAACAATTTGTTTTATAATTTTAATTGAAATGATGGGGAATCAGAGAATAAATTACAGCATAAGCGTAGCAGGTTAGAGAAATCTAGTCACTCAGCAAGAATTTGTGACAATTTTCACCAGTTCAAACAAATTTAGTTAGAAATCAGAGTAATTTAGTGAGAGAATATCTGACATTGCATGATTAGTTGTTTTGTTCTAATTTTGTGTGCATTGGTGAAATACTTTTCCTTTTTTCATTAGCCCTTACTATTACAAACTTCATTCCATACCAGATCCAAATCTTGGATCCGAGACTTTCAAAGAACCATTCTCTTGATATCTCATTTTAGACTTGAAAACTTTGGAAAAGACTACTTATACTAGAGGTTGGGACTTAAACTCATTGATGGTGTAATTGAGATATTTAGTAGTTCTTGGTAATTCACCCAAACACACCATTTTATTATGGACCTTTCAAATAAACCACAAGCCCCAAGGGAAGGATTCACAATCACCCTCATGAACATATCTTTTTGGTTGTCGCCAAAATAAGTAATCCAAATTTGTAAATATTAACGATGATGTAAATAATGTACTTTTAGTACCGATGAAATCAGTGATAATGCTCATGTCTGAAGAGATGGGCGGTATTCGAGAACCACATGATTAATCGATTCATCCTTTAATCCACATCTTGGACATGATTTGTCGCATAGTATCTCTCTATCATATAATATTGATTTAACCACTAGGCATCCTGAAGCGATATAGCATATAAAGTGTTTTTAAATTCGAAGTCCCTTTAATTTTCCATTTGTGGGCTTTCAAAGTATTTAAACTCGGCCCATAATCCTAACTTCTATTCCTGGTGATTCTTTCGTCTGAGCTAACTTGTTATTAAACTTGACATGTATCTTACCAATCTATTGTTGAACCAGGATGTCTTCCTTATAACTTTTACTAGTAGCCAGATCTTGTTTAACTAGACGTCCTCTGGTTCCACGAAGTTGTGGAGCATTTTAGTATTCCTTTCTTTAATGACTGAATCAATAAAATTCCACCCCTACTTCTAGCCGCCAGTAGATCTCATTCGATATCAAAGTGTCATATTATATGAAACATTAAACTTTGATCCTAGTTTAACCTGAATATCATGAACTCGTAATTTTCTAGCTGAAATAATATTTTTCCATCCGAAAGACGGAGAATAACTTTCTTTTTATGGGTTTGTTCTGATTCAAATTGATTTTTCATCTCTGTCTTGGGTAGGTTAGAATGTTAATAATTGTGTTCTATTTTTAAATCTTAGACAAGAATTAGTTTTCTAGCATTGGATTTTTTATCTATGCCCCCATATTTTGGCACATCAGTAAATTACCGCCAATCTTCCTCCTCTCTTCCACACCATTCTATTTACAATCTTATTAGTCGAGCCAATTTTTCTTCAACATATGTTGATAGCAATGTTGAGGACGAGTTTTGGAATCAACTATAAAGATATAGTGAAGACCAAACCAATGATCATTATAACAATATTATGCAGAACACCATTTTATTTGTCTTTAACAGATGAAACTGGGAAGGCGTTAAAGAATACATTGAAAACTCAACCCACGCTAATGCTTATTAGGTTTTTAGGATTTGAATTTGGTTTGTGATGACTATGATTGAAAAATTCATGTAATGAAAATTCCAATTTGTGGTTTGTTTTACTTTGGATCTATAGTTGGAAGTTGCTAGTGATAAAGACGGTAAACGTTCAAGTATGTTGGACTCTAACATGAATTTAAAGGTATGTCAAAATTGTACACTAGTTTGACATGTTTTCATAAACATATCAATAATGATTATGATCAAATTCGTTTTTGAATCAGGAAGAAACAAAGACTCATTGAAGAATTTGTGTTTTTCCTTTTTTTGATTATAGTCAATCTCAATGATCTTAACATACATATGTTTCTTTTCATATTGATATTTTTTTTAATTGTAGATTGATTTTCTGAATATGGTTTATTTAGAAAGAGTGCGGTGAGAGCCTTTTCTACCCGTTTCACCTTATAAAGGTAATTGTGCATATGATGTTCAACGCATGGTTAAAGAATTGATATTGTTTTGGTATGGAAAACTCTAGACACTCTTTTGGTTGGTATATGTATGTGAAAGTGTTTATGTGGGGATAAATATTACATGGTTTTTGTCATAAAATCTAGATTCTTACACTACTCATGTTTTATATCTTTACCTTTTTCACTTTTAGTTATTTGGATATCTCGTGATTTAAATAATTGTGGGAAAACTCAAACATATTTACCGGCAATAACAGCGGAGGTTACGCGAAGCCGATCAACTTCAGAATTACTCATGCATTTCATTGAAGACGGGTCTTCCACTGCGCTCGCAAATTTTCAAGCATTGCATACGCCTAGGTGAGTTGAACTTCGACATCTTCAGGAGGTTTTAATCCATCAATTTGGATGTACAAGGAGACCAATATACATCTTCTTATTCTGAATTGCAATTTCCAAGTTCCTCTTTGTGATGTCCAACTGAGCAAGGCGGATCAAGTCCTCATTAGCATCCTTGAAAAAATCTTTATCGAGAGCGAGAAATAGAATGATTTTGTTACTCTAATTACTTTAAAAGTCAATTTAAAATGTTACTCTAATTAATAAATTTAAATTTAATTGAACGATTACTCCGAAAAATCGGATTCTGTGAGAAATGGGTCACATGGAAGATGAAATGTGTTACAACAGTTAAATATCGAGTCCTAACTAATGGTCGGTCCAGGGGTCTCATTATCCCAAAAAGAGGTCTACGACAGGAGGACCCTCTATCTCCTTATCTATTCATACTATGTACAGAGGCCTTGATAGCACCTAAAGGCGGAACGAGATAAAGTTCTGACTGGCCTAAAGGTTGCACAGGCAGGACCTTCGATCTCTCATCTACTCTTTGCGGATGATAGTTTGTTCTTTTGTAAGACTACTAAGGAGCAATGCTTGGTTGTTTTGGGGATACATAGGAAATATGAAGCGGCCTCTGGACAACATATAAACTTTTCTAAGTCATCGGTACAATTTGGTCATACGGTGGATGCAACTTTAAAAACTGAGCTCATGAATACCTTAGGTATTACAAATATTGGCGGAATGGGATCCTATCTTGGAATCCCCGAAAGCCTAGGTAGATCGAAGATAAAAAAATTGCTTTTGTGAGAGAAATGTTACAAGATAGGATAAATGGATGGTCAGCAAAGTTTTTATCAAAAAGTGGTAAGGAGAGAATGATCAAAGCGGTAGGCTCAGCCTTACCAACCTTTGTCATGTCCTGTTTTAGGCTCCCTAAAACAGTCACTTCGAAACTAACGAGCGCAGTAGCCAATTTTTGGTGGAATATGCATGGTCAACAGCGAGGAATGCATTGGATGGCATGACACAAATTATGTCACAGTAAATTAGATGGGGGAATTGGTTTTTGATGTGTGGACGGTTTTAACACTGCATTACTAGCGAAACAATTATGACGTCTCATCACAACCCCAGACTTTTTGTTCACAAAGCTTTTTGAAGGGAGATACTTTCGGAAATCTAGCTCGTTGGATGTTGAAAAATCATACTCACCATCCTACGGGTGGAGGAGTAAGTTGTCCACTCGACCTCTGGTTAAAAAATGACTTATTAAAAGAGCTGGATCCGAGAGTTCCATTTCAGTATGGAATGATCTTTGGATACCAGCCCAATTTCAGAGGCCAGCAAAAAGTGGGGGTGGAAATTATATTCCTTTCCTTACAGTAGATCAATTGATTGATCCCATAACACGTGTGTGGAACGAGGACATATTACGGAGTCTTGTCAACCCAGAGGATTACCTAATCAATCGGGGGATGCATGTCGGGTCGGTAGATAAAAATGATGCTCTAGGTTGGCATTTCATAAAATCTGGTAAGTATACGGTGAAATCTGGATACCATACTCAATAGCTCCCGGATACACATAGCCAGAGCAGTAATATATTTGGTCCGGATATCCGTCCACTTAAAGCTCTCTCCTGGAAGCTTCAGTGCCCCCCAACCCCCAAGTTGCGCCATTTCATATGGAAAACACTTTCTGTATGTGTGTCGGTCGCACAAATCTAAGGAAGAGGGGTATTAATTGTGATTCTCGGTGTGCTAGATCGATGTGGGGCAGAAGAAGAGACAGTCAACCATGCTCTGTTTGAATGTCCACTAGCGGTATAAACCTGGGTTTTATCTCAGGTTCCATCGGCACAGAATATTTTTCCATCTACGTCGCTCTTCACAAATATAGACTATATTCTGGCGTAGACTTCAGGATGCTCCTACTCAGAGTTTTCCTTGGATTATTTGATACATTTGGAAGTCTAGGAATTGAAAAAGTTTTTGATGATCAGGACAGAGATCCAAGGGACATATTAAAACTAGCGGAGTCCGAGGCACATGCTTGGCGATTGGCACAAACAGAGGTTACCCATGATACTCCTCCTCCTACCACTCTCAACTTAGAGAGAAGGGAATTCTCAGGTTATCGTTGCTTCATTGACGGCTCGTGGAAAGACATTGACCCTCTCTATGGAATTGGGTGGTTATGTTCAAAGACAAACAATGAAGATCAACTTATGGGAGCATGCAATCTTCGCCGGAGTCTGACCCCGTTACATGCTGAAGTGAAAGCGCTTGTGTGGGCAATGAGAAGTCTGATCACAGAGAAGGAGATTGATGTTCAGTTTGTCACAGACTGTTCTGACTTGGTGAAGATGGTGTCTACACCAACAGAGTGGTCGGCTTTTGAGATTTATTTGGAAGAGATTCAGAGGAGTCAGGGTTTGTTCTCATCCTTCTCTATTTCTCTTGTTCCTTGAAATGTGAATGGTAAAGCGGACTTATTAGCACGGAATGCCCGTGTTCTTCCGCATTATATCATGTATGTAAATATTGTACCACCCGATTGGCTTTTGGCGCCTCTCAATTAATAGTTTGATGTTGACAAAAAAATATATATATATATACAATTTATAGCTTATTCAAAAAGATAGAGAATTTGAGTGTATGAATAATTTTGGAAATATTAAAACTAACAACCTAATGTACGACAGGTAATCTTATGAAAATATGATTTTTTTTGAATTTTGTCTTACAAGGAAAAGACATTAGTCAAGTGGTCATAAACATACCACTTATTATGTAACTATTTATTCGATTATGATGATCTAATGGCGTACGTTTACATGCAATGTAAGGGTCGAGAACCAAAGCAAACCAATTCAATCTGGTTTAGGTTTGGTTTTGGTTAGGAGCATTCATCCTCTTCGAAATATTCATTGTAGTAACAGAGAATATTCAATCCGGGTTTTCATTTATTCCAATTGGATAATGGACATGGCAAAGAGCTCACCATCAAAGCTCACAAGAAAAATCCTTCACACTAAGAAACCAATAGGTTTTTTTTTGGGGTCATTATGGGCTCATGAGACTTCATCGGAATCTCTTGAGAGTTTATGACTATCTTCTTATCAGCTGAATCCTCACCTTGAATTGGGTAACAGAAAAAGGTTTATGTTGCATCAATAGGTGTTAGATTATAAGGATATATTATCAAATAGCCAGACTAGCCATGTTTAAGCTTTCTCACGGATATATTAGCAAATAGTGCTAAAACATATATATCCTTTTGATATTATCTATGTAGATTTGTCATCTCCGGTTTATATCACCAAACCGCTTTAATTATATGATGTTGACCACACAAAAAAAATTGATTTGCACGTTACGCTGACTTAATACTATATATCATTTTTAATATATATATATATATATATATTTTTTTTTTTTTATTCTCAAGTGTTTTCCTTATGTGTAATTTTTCTTTAAATTTTCTCCTTTTAATAAAGTTTTAATTGAATAGAACTTGGCATTTGTAATCTTTTAAATTAATATTTTTAAAAAAAATTTGTTTACAGCAACAAAATTTGAAAAATGTATAAATCTAGTCGGTGGCATATGATGGTAAGGGGTTTTATAGTTGTAAGAGAGGGTCATATGTTGATTAAAGATGATTTAAAATCATCGAGGGCAATATAATGGCACAAATATTTTACCCACAACAATTAAAACTAACTCAAAATACTAGAAACAAACTCTCTAGTAATTACTAGTAAAACAAATTCTTTTTCATTTTCTTTTTGAAAGTGTTTGGTCAAGTGGTTTCATCTATGTAACATTTTCCACATAAATTCGGCTCCATTTTTTTTGCAAAATGGTTGAAAATCCGTTTATTATACTTTGTTGACAAAACAAATAAATTAACTCTTTTTTAAATGTGTTGTGAGATGTCATCTGATATGTCATCATGACATCTTGTAAATCACACATCAAAACAAAATATTATTATTTTTTATCAATACTCCTTAATTAATATATAAGAAATTTTTCAAATTCATTTTCCAATCCATTTTAGAAACATATTTAGCCGTTAGTTTTTATTGATCAGAGCCACGTTTATCTTAAATTTCCTTTACTCAGTGACCGAGAGGATTGCATCTGAAGATAATATATAATACTACATATAATAATCCCAAAAAATGTCACCTATCCGACTTTTTAAACCTCAAACAGATCCAAACCGGAAAAGAAAAAATGATGCCACCAAAATATATTTTCTTAAATTAATAATAATCATCGGACAAACAGTGCAACTACAGCACCAACTCTGCCAAAAAGCCAAATAAAGACTTACCATTTGTCAATTACAGAAAGAGATATTGGGAAATTACCAAACTACCCCTCGCACTTTCCAAAAGCATCTACCAAATATCCACGTGTCAGTCATCTATTGCTTGATTCAATACCACTTCGTTTCAACGCCCCACGATTCGTGGGTTTTATATCTGACAGTCCGAGGATATTTAAACCTCACGCGCTCATGTATACACTTAAACTCTACTCGCTCTTCACATGCGCACAAGAATCTTTCACAAAGTCAAAGATGTGACTCAATCAAACTTGCGCATACGAAAGCGAGTACGAAAGGTTACTATACTCGCGCAAGTGGGGCCCTAAGAAACTCAACGTAATAAAATAATAAAAACCAGCAGTGGTTTTGTTCTTAAACCACTTATCTTGATATATACCATAAACAGGAAACACAGAAGAAATATCTTAGAGAAGAAAAAAAACAACAAAGAAGCTTCTCTTCTTCTTCCTCTGCCTTGTTTCCTTTTATTGCAAAAACCCTAATCAAGTAAGTCAAATCTTCATGAATACATATATAGTTTCAATCCAAGAAAGTAGGAAAAATATAACAAATCTAAAGTCAAATTTGAATCTTGGAGAGATCATCTAGATTTTATCATTTTCGACATTAACTATGTACATACTTCTTGATAAATTTTGATGCAGTTTTTTGGGGAGTAAAAGAGAGAGAGATGGGGAGAGGGAAGATAGTTATAAGAAGGATCGATAATTCGACAAGTAGACAAGTGACTTTCTCAAAGAGAAGAAGTGGTTTGCTTAAGAAAGCTAAAGAGTTATCGATCCTTTGTGATGCTGAAGTTGGTGTTATCATCTTCTCTAGCACCGGAAAGCTCTACGATTACGCAAGCAATTCAAGGTCAGTTTATTTAATAATGAAAACCATATATATCTTCTTCTTTTTTGTTTTGCTTCTCAATCCAATTCATGGAAGTTATTTTGCATTCCAATTACATTTGTTTTGCCTTTTAGATTCCTTACTTCTCTTTGTTGTGGTTCCTTGGACCCAAGACATGTGTATGAAACAAAATTGTCAGTAATGACCATATTACTTCTAAGTAGGGTTATAGTATATGTTTTAATATGAAGAGCTATTTGAGAAGAATAATCGATATTTTTGGAATAAAACTTGTTTTCTTATCTTCAGAATTTCCTTGATTTATACCTTGGTATACTCTTTATTTTGTTACTTACTGATTTGAATACAATCTATCAGTAAAACTTGCTTATATGTAAATAGGATTTGAAAACTTATAGAATTTGTGTCACTTATGGATTTCGACAAGTAAATGAATTTGAGTCTAAGTTTGTTGCAAGTGTATCAAGATAAATGGTTGGAGGTTCATGTTCTTGCTAAGTCTTCAGTTATAGTTAAGAACATATATATTGATCAAACTTTTTGACTGTTGCTTCTTCATTCTGAGGTGTAAGACTACTGACTATAATTGTTTTTATCTTGTATTATTTTTTACATTTTAATTTATTTTATAATTAAATATCACATATATATGACCGTGTGTTATTTGATAAATTTTGAAAATCGAGAAGCTTTTTTTTTTTCTTGGATATAATATAGAACGGAAAACATTTGATTTTGTGTTTTATTAAGTATATTAAAATTATATTATGCCAATCTATGTATATGTTAAGGATGTAAATAATGTAAGTAAATAAATATAAGATTAAGACCATGCATTTTACTGAAATTACTTTCTAAAAAAAAATGCAAAATATGCTGGAATGAATCAATGAAACATTCATCAATCAACATTTACGGTTAATATATTATGAGAAAAGAATTTCATTTGTTCGACATGAAAAAAAAAAAACTAAAAGATGAACATATTTGTTAAGGAAATATTTTTCAAAACATTTTTTCAGGGAAATGAATTGAAATAATATTATTTGTGTATTTTTAGTTCATTTTTTAGTTCCGTTTGTGTGGCATAGTTGTTATTTCTCGTTTGTTTTTAGTTCGTCTAATAGTGTCCCTCGTTTGGACTTGTGGCTCAGAATGAATAGTTTCTGCCGGCTTGTGGTTTTCGTAAAACTCTCAGGCTAGTATCGACTTTGTATTTTGTTTAATAAAACTTCAGATGACAAAAAAAAAAAAAATATCTACAACACTATTTCCTACTTAACGTTTTTAGTTGTATTACCGTTATTCGTATATTTCTATGTATGAACTGTTTTTGTAGGCGCTCAAACAATTTTTTACTTTTACTTTATTAACTTGAAAAGAATACTATATATATGAGATATATAGATACAACTAATACATTATCAATATAATCGAATAAAAGAATATTGTATAATGCTGCTTCTTTAGCAAGTAGTAATCTGCTTTTATTTTTGGATATTTATAGTATTTTTACTATGGTAATGGATTATTCAAATCATTGCTATTGTTTATTTTCTTTTCCAATATGATTAGTATGAAAGGTATCATTGAGCGGTACAACAAAGTAAAAGTGGAGCAACATCAACTATTGAATCATGCCTCAGAGATAAAGGTACTTCTATTAAAAAGATTCATTATTCCCTTTGTTTATTATAATTTATCTCATTAGGATCGATTGATAGAGTAGCATTCTGAAAACGTTTATAATATACATGAAAGACAACTAACTTAAGTTTTAATGTATTGATGCTTTCAAATGTCTCTGTGCCATTTAGAATCTTCTTCATATCAGTACTGCGAAGACATAATTACATAAGCTCCCATTTTACATTAAAAAATAGAAAAATAGAATATAGTATCTAAGGGTGTCAAAATGGTCAATACCCATGGGTTAACCCAATTAACCCATGATTTTAGTGGGTTTGGATTAATTTTTTTAACCCATAGAAATAAATAGGTTTTATAGATTGACCCTAATGGGTTTAATGATTGACCTTAATGGGTTTATGGATTTAACAAGTTAACCCATTAAGGTTATGGGTTACCCATGAGTTTATCACTACAATTAATAAATATATAAATATATATATATATGTAATATTAGGTGTTTCTCTTTTTTTTTTTTTTATGGTGTGTTACTTATAATTACTATAAGTTTTTCAACTCGTATAAAGAATATTCAAGTATTTTTTTTAACTTAAACGTCGGTTTTATGGCTTTATGATTTTGGAGTTTTATGATTTTATGATGAATTATTTTATTTTAGTGATTAGACATTTTTATTTAATTTGTTATTCGAAAACTTTATCTATATTCATAATTATATGATATGTTTTAAAAATTCTAATATTTTATTTAATTTATATATTGGTAACCCATATAACTCATTTAGTCAATGAGTTTACTATTATTGGGTTTGTGGACATAAATCTTAATCCATGAAATAAATAGGTAGGTTCATTAATATCTCGAACCCATATGGATTTCGGTCTGGTCGGGTTACCCATTACCCACTCGTAATTATCTATAATTGTTTTTTTTTTAAAATAGTCTAGTTTAATCATATATATAATATGAGAGTTTTCCCTCTTTTAGAGTGTCTTCATCAGCATCAAAATATAATTATGAATCCTACAAATAATTACTACAATTAATATACAATTTAAACCAAACTTAATTGAATAATAATGACAAAAAATAAACAAAAGTATAACAAAACCTAAAATCTAATAAGTTTTTTTTTCCACCAATCTAAATAACTTTTTCAACCAATAGAAATTATCAATATTTTCAAGTAATTAGTTTTATATGTAATATATACATAATCAAAGAAAACAATCGTGATATCATTTATTATTAAACGATTTTCTGTGTTAAATGCAATAAAGAATTACAAAAATCTGAATAAAATAAGATATAAATAAAATAAAACAACAACTTTTTATAAAGAATTCAAATAAATTTATATGAACAGAAACTGAAAAATATTTAAAAGGAAAATACAAATATAAAGAAGATGGAACAATGATAATCTTCTAAGTATTACAAAAAGAAAATTAGAATATTATTTAGAATATTATTTAGGATAAAACAAAAATTATATAGTTTATTTTTAATATTAAATGCAAGATTGTGTAAGGTCTATAAGAAAAAAGAAAAAATTAAGATGTAAATACAATTTGTTTGTACTTACTAAATGAAATAAAATAAAAAATGAAGAATGAACATATAATAAAAAAGATCTTAACAATTTTTTGAAAAGTTCAAAAAACAATGTATAAAAAGTTACAAAAAAAAATTCTTAATAGGTTTATATGACTACAAATATTAAACAACTTATTATGAAATAAATTTAAAAGTAACAAATAAATTGAACAATGATATTTTCTCTGAATTTAAGAAAGAAATTAGGAAAAATATTAAAAAATAGTAAACACAAAGTTATAAAATATTTAATTTAATTATATTATGATTATGAGACTCGATTAAACTAAAAAAATATAGATGAGGTTATGCATTGGATATGACCAACAAAATTGTAATCAAATACTCATATAATCTTTTTTATTTTCTTTTGGGTTCTAAACAATCGTTTTAAATTTTATTTTTCCTCATACTATTTAATTAACGATAAAGCGTTATAAATTTATGTTTAAAATGATATATTGATAATTAGATTTTATTTAAATTAGTTATTATATAATATCATTTTGATTTATAGTTAATATTAAATTAATAAAAAATTAGTATATTTTGGCGTTACCAAAATATGATTCTCCGCAACGCGCGGGTATTCACCTAGTATATATAGTTCGAAAGTTTTGCCTCTCATTGAAATTTGTTATGGCTTATTACTGTCTGTAATCTGTTGATCCATTCGAAAACAGGTTTTGTTACTTTGTAGACATCATGAACTTTTTTGACTGATCAGATAATTACGAGTTCACTCTCGGGACATTAAAAATTATTTTCCAATAGATCAACAATCTTGAAATTAAATTACATCGGCTGTTCAATTGTGGATGTTTTTTATTTGATAATATGCTTCTGAAAAATCAAATGTACATTCGTAAAAAAAAAGAGTAAACATTGTTACATGCATCACAACCTAGTCTCTTGTTCTGGTTTTTTGGATCCTCTTTCCTATGACTTTATTGCCTTCTTATAGGAGTATTTCGTCTCAACCTAGTCCCCTTCGAACTAGGAATCCTCTTAGTGGTTTCTCCCCTTACCTCCTAGATACGATTTATGCCGTATCTCCTTGATATTTTCTTCTTAGGCATATATTGATTTCGTTGTATCTCCTATTTCTTAGGCAGATAAAGATTCGTTGTATCTCCTACTTCTTAGACAGATACGATAATATCGTATCTGCTTTGTCTTCTTTTGGATCATGGGCTTTTCATTGGGCTTACCCAATGATTAAATTATACCCAACAACTTGTCCCCACTCTCTATTTTCTTAATAAAAATGTAGAGAGTAGACAACAATGTGTATCATTTAATTAATTGCCGTGAAGCTTCATGCATTGTCGTCATTCCCTTGCAAATGAACTATTTTTCAAGATCATGCCTTTTTCTGGAAGATCAACATCTTTTTTCTTGATAGACACATTGTCTTCTTATGGGTAAGCAGGTACCAACTTCATAGGATCTACTTCTGTGTAAGCATATACCATTTTATGTAGTCTGCTTATTTCAAAGATAAGCAGCTACTAACTTTGCGTAGTCTACTTCCATCGTAGGTAAGCAGCTATCAATCTCATGAGATATGCTTCAATGTAAACGGTTATCAATTTTATGTAGTATGGTTATTTCAAGGATAAGCAGCTACTAACTTTGCGTAGTAGTCTACTTCCATCGTAGGTAAGCAACTTTCAATCTCATGAGATCTGCTTTAATGTAAACGGTTATCAATTTTATGTAGTTTGCTTATTTCTAAGATAAACAGCTACTAACCATGTGTAGCCTGCTTCCATCGTGGGTAAGCATCTACAAGAATTTTGTAGTATGCTTCCATTATAGGTAAGCAACTACGAGCGTTATGTAGTCTGCTTCCATTATAGATAAGCAACTACAAGATTTCGTAGTATGCTTCCATTATAGGTAAGCAGATACGAGCTTTAAGTAGTTTGCTCCCATCGTGGGTAAGCAGCTACAAGATTTTGTAGTCTGCTTCCATTATAGGTAAGCAGCTACGAGCTTTGAGTAGTCTGTTCCCATCGTGGGTAAGCAGCTACAAGATTTCGGAGTCTACTTCCATTATAGGTAAGCAGCTATGAGCTTTGAGTAGTCTGCTTCCATCGTGGGTAAGCAGCTACCATAAATAGGATAGCGAGCCAAAAGGTAAAATTTAAAATCCATAGCATTTATAAAAAACCTCGTAAACAAAACTCAAAAGCATATAAAAATAAATAAGTATTAGATCCAAGTACTTATCTTGTTGTTTGTTTGCTCTATATCTAAGTATTTCTTAAATTTTGAAGCATGTCTCTCAAATTTTGTGTGGGAAACGTGTTTCCGAAGTGTCTTTGTTGTCGCTTCTATTACCAGCGTTTTCGCTTCGTGGTCTCTGGTAAGATTTGTCATCTCTTATTGTTCTCTCATTCCTTGCCACAAGTGAATCAGAGCGTGGGGAGTGTCGGTGATGATAACCTGGATCTTCCTCCCACTTTATTTGTGCCCAGGCTCTGGAAAGCACATCCTCCATAGTTTTGCATTAGTATTTTGTTAGCTCTTTATATAGGTCGTCGTCTGGTAGTATACCCCTTTTGAAAGCTGATATTGCAGTGGATGTAACGCAGCTCGGTATTGATACCATTTCTTTGTTGAAGCATCCAACATAACTACAGAGTGACTCTCCTTTCTTCTGTATGACCTCGTAAAGATCATCAGCTGTCTTTTCCAAATTTCTGCTACTTGTGAATTGTTCAACGAAACGATCTGTCAGTATTGCAAAAGAATCTATTGAAGCATTGGGTAGGTTCGTGAACCATTAAAGGGCTGATCCTGTGAGGCTTGTGCCGAATCCTTTGCACATAGTAGCTTCGCGATATTCTTTTGCAACTGCTGTTGTGAACATTCGCTGCTTGTACTGCGCTATATGATTATCAGGATCAGTAGTCCCATCATACATCTTCATCGTAGGAAAGGTGAACTTCTTTGGCATCTCTGTGAGTGCGAGTGCATATGTGAATGGAGTATCCGCATAGCAATTAGGAGCACTTTTCGTAATAGGAGGAGCCACTCCAGGAAGACGTGCCAACATGGCCTCCATCGCTTCAAGATATTTGGAAAACACGGCATTCAGGTAAGAGGCTTCTGCTGACCGGCCTGCGTCTGGACCGAAGGGTGTAACCAGGGATGGGGTTATATGAGCTGTTCCGCCTGTACCTGCTCCTGGTGTGCCACGTTTGTGCTGCGACATTGATCTAGTGTCCGTAGGTCTTGGAGTGTCCTCCAGTGTCTGGAGCGAGAGTCATTCTCGGTGCCTCCGTCACCTCCTAGAGGAAGGTCGGTCAGTAGCGAAGCATTCGTCTCCATCAGGGAAGTGTTTGCGTCCCTTAGAGAAGTGTTTTCCGCTATGAGTTGTGCTAGCCTTTCCTCATTCTTCTTTATCTGGGCGGTGAGCACCTGTATTTGAGCAGCGGGATCAAGAATGACGTCGGTGTTATCTTCTCTGTTAGTCATGTCTCACGTATTGTTGCTTATCCCCTCCTTCTAGTGCCAAGCTGTTTAGGCAAAAATTGGTGATTTGTTTGACAAGCTTACGGAAAACGTGGAGAAATCAAAGGATGCTTGAAGAGTCTATTAGAAAGCAATTGTTTGCAACAACAGAGATTTAGAATAACAAGAACGTACAAGATGCATAGTTTCTAGTTTATGCTAGCTACGATCTTGTGAACTCTAGGTCGCAGGAGTTTCTCTCTCTATTACTGCCTCTTGCTCTGGTTTTCTGGATCCTCTTTCCTATGACTTTATTGCCTTCTTATAGGAGTATTTCGTCTCAACCTAGTCCCCATCGAACTAGGAATACTTTTGGCGGTTTCTTCCCTTATTTATCTCCTAGATACGATCTTTGCCGTATCTCCTTGATCTTATCTTCTTAGGCAGATACTGATTTCGTTGTATCTCCTATTTCTTAGGCAGATAAAGATTTCGTTGTATCTCCTACTTCTTAGGCAGATACGATAATATCGTATATGCTTTGTCTTCTTTTGGATCTTGGGATTTTCATTGGGCTTACCCAATGATTAAATTATACCCAACAACTCATAAATTAGAATGATTAACCTCACTCTTTTCATTAAGCAACGTTTATTTTTAATTTATCCTTAAAATAAAAGTTTTTTACCTTTCGGTTAACATAATTAACGATGCTAATTTTGTTAACCCCGTCAATTCAAAAGAATAAAATACATGTATGCTGATGATTCTCATTATTAAAATTAACTAAAAACGTCTTATTTGTGTATTTATCAAGAAACCAAAACAGTTCTAGTATATTTTTAGAAATATTTAAATAGTTGGTGATTGTTTTATGAGTTACATTTATCGTTACACGGAACATACATATGTTCAGCTCTAAAAATCATAAGCAACTGAAACTTCGATTTGGGACTAAAAAAACAAATATATTTGTTACGGGCCATCTTGAACAAATTCATCAACATCATTAGTTTTTCTCTTTTATGTTATCAGTTTTGGCAAAGAGAAGTTGCGGGTTTGCAGCAACAGCTTCATTATCTACAAGAATGCCACAGGTAATAGTTCTTGTCTCATAAAAAACACAAACTGAGTATTAACGATAGGTTATGTCAACCAAATGATATATGAAAATTTATGGCGATCTAATGCAAATTTGGTTCACTTTCGACTAATTCGGTTCGATTACCCTAGGTTCTTTCTTGTTTTTATATTTTTTTGGAAAGGAAAAGATTTTTCGGTTAAGCTAATTTTATAATTAAGTAATAACAAGCCCTCTCATTCTTTAATGAATATCACATTCATATATGAAAAAACAAAAATTAAGTCTACCGATCCCGCTACTTTTTCTCCAAAACTATCAATTACTAAAGGCCAATGATACAAGAAAAACACTGTTTAAAAATGGCAAGCGAAAACAAATAGAACTTGACAAAAAGTAGAGCTTGTTAAAAGAAATTTCCCAAACATCATCAGAATTAATTTGTAACAAAATATGCAGGAAACTGATCGGAGAAGAAATTTCTGGAATGAATGCTAATGATCTACAAAATCTTGAAGACCAACTAGAAACAAGTCTAAAAGGTGTTCGTCTAAAAAAGGTATGTATGCATCTACTTCTTAAAAGGGATACTTGTAAAGATACGTCGATATAGTGCTTATCACTAATCCAAAAACCATAATATATGAGAAAAGCTGAGAGCAACTAAAAGACGTTACTCTCTAAAAAGTATATGGACATTTTGAAAAAAATTAGGAAACATTTGAGAAAATTTATCAACATACAACACTTTCATATATTGCTTTTATTCTACTTTTTTTTTATTTGGTTACGAAAGACAAAGGTTGGAAGTTGGAACCATGTATAGGTTCCAAAACTACAAATCTCTTACAAATTCTTGTTTTAAACTAGATCTTTCTACCATGATATCTAGATATTTATGTTACAATTATCTATATTTTATTTCTGTTTCTAAATTAAAGTCTTCTATACTTTGAACTTTGAACATGTATAATTTTTACCCAGATAGTCGAGTAGGCTATTTATATCCATTTTATTGTGATAGCCAAAATTATTAAATATAACTTCAAGTTCATGAATGCCATTTTACAAATTGGCTCATCTAAATTATTATCTACATAACATCATTTAAAAAATTTTATAGAAAAGTATGGATTAAGAAAATCTCTTATTAATTTATCAATTAATTAATATCTCTATAAAATAATTACATTCTCAAAATTTGACATTATTGATTAATAGAGGTTTTTGGAAAAAGAAAAAACAATTAATAGAGGTTATACAATATTCTATAATGAGTTCATGGTACTTGTTCAAAATTTCGCTAGGCGCTAGTCGGGCGTTCAGACTGGGCCTAGCGCCTAATCCAAAAATTGGAGATTTATCGGGATTTAATTGAGGACTAGTTTTAGGGCTATTTTAATCTATTTAAATATATTAATTCATTATAATTAAATTTTATATAATATTATTTTCAAAATTGCAATAACACATGAAAACGTATTTTTAAAGCACAATTTTATGATTTTCATTAAAATATTGAATATAAATTACTGTAAAACATCACAAACTCTCAATCTAAATGTCTGAATAGCAAAAAAAAAAATTGTTTTATACTTGCAATCCAAAAATAATTGGGATATGCAAGATTAGGCGGGGAGTAATCGGGTTAGGCTGGAGTAATCAGATTAGGCAGAGAGTAACCGGATGACTGATTTTTTCAAGGGATTAGTCATTAATCGTGGCGGATAGGATGGGCCTAGCGACTAAGCGGGGAGTAATCGGAGGTAGCGGGGATTTTTAGAAAATTTATATTGTGGATCAAGTGACTTCCTTTAGATTTTGATTAAATGAATCATTGATCTATAGCTAAATTGAAGTTAGCCCAAAATCAAATTTCATTTGTATACTTTTTTTGCTTTCTACAGGACCAACTTTTGACGGGTGAAATTAGAGAACTTAATCGTAAGGTTTGTAAACTAACATAACCAAAATATGCTCTTTGGGATGACAAGAAGATATTTCCTTCTTTCTTTTTCCTACAACTTTAAACCAACCATGCTTGATTCTATTACAGGGACAAATCATCCAAAAAGAGAATCAAGAGCTACATGGTATGGTAGATATGATGCGTAAAGAAAATATTAAACTACAAAAGAAGGTGATGCAGTTGATTTTATATAGATATAAATATACAAAAACCAGTGACATAAAAACATTAATTCGTTTTAACACAAACAAAGACTTGTAATGTCAGGTTCATGGAAGTGCAAATGCGATTGAAGGCAATACAAGTCATGAAGATCGTACAAGCAATGGAAATGAAACATATGCACCACCACAACTTCAACTCATACAACTACAACCTCGTAGAGAAAAATCGATAAAACTAGGGTAAGCTTTAATTATATTTTTAAACTTATTCAAAGATTATATTTACTAATCTTATCGAATATGTATGAATTTTTGAACCAGACTACAACTTTCCTAGCAAAACATGTTGGACAATGATCGATATACGACAAGAGGTTCTTGATCATTCTTGATTAACGACTAAGCAGGATCATCTCATCTTTGGTCATATCTTTTTGTCGACTACTTTATGGAGTTTGTATATGATATGTCTCTCTTTCTCAAATTACTTTCTAAATGAAGTTATTTGTCTGTGTACATCATATGTAATAATGATGTGATGTGACTGCCAAACACATACTATACATCATTTTAGCTTTTTATTTATGAGTAATTGCAACAAATATACACCAATAAGTTGGAAATTATGTGACTGACAACTTTTTTTACAGGGATTTTTGCTGAGAAAATTCTAATTTACCCTTTCTCTTCTCTCTCACTTCATCTCTTCTCTCTCCCCACATATCTTCTCTCCCACATTTCTCCGACGAAACATTACAACAAATTGTGCATTTTTTTTATAGCTCATCCATAACTTGAATAACATCGACGAGATCTATGAAGTTCCGACGAACGATACACACATCTCTGGTTTGTGTTAGACAACTCAGATGAA
>OVAY01001670.1:0-26154 GCA_900406395.1 Kernera saxatilis | reverse complement strand
TAGTAATTAATATATTAAAGGTGTCAATGAATATAAGCACAAATTTGAAAAAAATGTGGCCTTCAAATTTTTTAAATTTTTGTGGCCTTGGGCAAATGCTCATTCCAAATGCTCATTCTACGTGCATTTAGGAATTTAATTTAGTTCATGCTAAAAAGGTTCGGCTTTAAACATCTTTGTCACATTTGTATTTCATCTTCTATGAGATCTTGTATGTTTGGCTCTGAATCTTGTGAGCTAAAAATTAATAAATTAAAGCAAATTACTCATCACGTTGTAGATCGTTGGATGACTAAATTATGGCTTGTTTCGATAACTGTTAATGAACGAAAGACAAAAACTTTGATATTTCTTGTTAGATGTAAAACGGTTATAAATAAAAATTTACTATGCAAAGCGTTATAATAAAGAGATGCAAAATTGTAAAATGTATACGTAAGTAAAAATATTTTAAAAAGTTATGCTATAAATGTACAAAAATTGTAAAATATATATGCAAATTTTAGAAATAAAATGTTACTTATAATGAGTTCCCGTGCGATATATAATGGCGCGGGTTCAATACCTAGTATATATAATGGAAATGTGTTAAACCTGAGAACAATATTGAAAGGCTTTAATTAGATGTCGTATTGTTTCTGTTACAATGTAGAATTAGAGAAGCTTATATGGTCTCTTGTTTCGTTTCATACTTTCACACATTGGTGATGATTTCAGATCTTTTACTAAATGAAAGTGAATAATACAATCTATGAATTGACGCTTCTATCTGGGAGATGTATATATAGGCTTTGTAGCTGCTTATAATTAAATGAAGCTTATGTTATATCTCTGATTTGACAGGAATAATTGTCCTTTGCACACCTCAAAATGGAATATTCAAGAAAAGTGGGTTTTGTGAGTTTGAGAATGCAAACTTATTCTCAAACTTAGTTGACAGCATTTTATGCAGTGTCAACGGAGGGGATCCGATATTTCACAAGTTATGTTTTTTTTTCTTTTGTTGGTAAGTCTAAAATCCAGAGGAAGAAATGTATAGTGTTTCAAAGTGAAACCTAAGAAATAAGTAATTAAAACATTCTGGAAGCTATGATTCAAAGTGAAACCTGAGAAATGGTACGGAAATTTGTAAGAGAATACATACAAAAAATTGATACAGAAACTTTGTAAAAGAATACATAAATCAAAACATTGGTATACATTATACAGTATAAGAAAGAATGTACAATTTTAAACTGAGATGAGTCATTGACTAGAGAATATGGCTTCAGATGATAGATTAAGCTCTTCTCATAGAATTCCCACATGGTTTTGAAAGATCCGAGTTTTTCATTCCGAGATAAAGCGGATACAAATATGATGGGAGCTTTGATTCTTTAATGTCTGTCAATAAATCCCCTGGGATACTATATGCAGCGTTGATATGAACATGCGTTAGCTCTTCTCGTAGTATCCCAAGCTTGGTATGAAACTGGATTCAGAAATAGTCCAGAAAGAAAAACAAAGCCAATGAGAGAGATGAATCCCAGAGGCTTGCTTTGAACAAAGGTATAGCCACATACAACGAAATATCGGAGCAATCATCGCAATCAAAGCGAGATACATCTTCCATATCCAAATTTGAGAGCGAAAAATCAAATATTCCAACCTAAATCTCGCAGATCTATACCAAAACACTCGCATATCAGAACCCATTATCCTCCAATCAACCCGGATAAGGCGCGATTCTCATAAATCTGATATACAGAGAGCCTCGGAGAGTGAATCCCAGGAACAACACCCTTGAATCCCAAGAAAAAAGAAACCTCAATCCGATTTGGGTAAGAGCATAAATTCTTCAAACGCTACAATAGAAACAACTCTAAGGGATGATCCCACGCGTTACGGTCAGGATTTTGAAAATCCATCTGTTACCAATTCTCTCTCGAGAGAAACACCGACATTGGACCCGATTCATTTTTTTTGCTTTTCTTTTCAAGTTGTCGGAGAAAAAAAAAAGAAAACCGGGCCATATAAAGATCCGCGTGTTTTTAATGGATCGGGTCAACAATAAAGAATTCGGGTCGTTTTAAGATCCGCGCGTTTTGAAATCGGATCTAAACATTTTTTGACGTTTCTAGCCTTAATGAATGTTGTTCTTTGTTCTTTAAATACTTATTTACAATGGCATTATATGTAAATATTTACAAAATTATGTCATATTTTTTAAATAGCTGCTTAAATAATAATATAAAAATTTCTAACAAAAAGGAAACGATAAATAAAAAAGATAAAAAATAATAGTAAAAATAGCAAAAAAAAAAAACAGAAATTATTATTTTTGATATTGTTTTTAATATCACTAATTTTTAAAGTTTTTATGATTAAAACGGTAAATCTCGTACTATATTAATACAAAATTACCAATCAAACTCACACAATGAATACATTGTTACAATTGTTGTTTTTAGCCGACTTCCTAATCAATAGCAAGTTTTTGTGGTCTATTTCAAAATAATTGAATTTTTTGGAATTATTTATTCTATACCATTATTTTTTACTTTTGTTAACTAGTTTGGTATCGTTCATTGTTCTTTCTTTTTTTCTCGTTTGCTGCTTTGTCACTAATCAAATTTAATAATTTTTGTATTACCAATCGGACTATTTGGTCTATTTCAAAAAAATGATTTTTCATTATTATCTGTTGACTATTGTAAATTGAAACATTAAAAATGGAAAATGTAGCTTTTGTTATCAGCCACACATGAAATCAACGTGACTGATTTGCTAACCATAAGCAACAAAATTGTGTAAATATATTGAGATACTATATGATAAGAAACGTGTATTATATGTTATTTTTTTCTAAGATAGTGCGACAAAATATGTCTCATTCCGGACATTAGGTAATAATATAAACAAGCATTATTTTTTTTTGGCTTTGTCATTAGAGAACATTAACTACCATCTTCTCAAGTTCTCTAAAAGCATCATTAACTAAGAATATTTAGCTACTGCAAGTTGGGTGTGTTTATATATATCATTTCCGCATATTTTTAGTTAAAAGAATAAAGTAGATTAGTTCATAAAAAATATTGATTAAATATATAGTACTGGTTGTTAATAAACAAATCGCTTTAAAACTAAAATTTAATTATTTAATTACCTCATACAGTTATATATATTGTGACAACTCATACACTTTTATATTTATTGTCTTTTATTAAAAGTATTTATAATACATAAAAATTAAGAATAACGAAATAACATAAGTAAAAATATACAAGAAAGAAAAAAACATTTGAATAGAGGCTAGAAGAGTACAAATTAAATGTTGAAAAAAGCAGATACGTAATTCTTTTGTTTTATAAATTTTTCACCTCTGGATTAGGTTACCAAACCGTTTTAACTATAAATTGTTAACAAAAAAAAAATTTAATCATAAATCGTTATCCTAGATTCTTTCATTCAGGACGAGCGAATCTAACTCTTTGTAACAACTGAAAACATGACTAAAATATTTATGGACGAATCCGTAACAAACAAACTTACCTGCCCCACAAGATGCACGTTAGATGGTTTTACTTGCACAAAGTCATGATAGATATGTTACCCTTAATATATAAAAACACAAAAACGGTTCTATTTGCACCACTCTAGAAATCTCTAGTAAACTTACTTCTATTACTTTGCATACATCACATTCTCTGTGAATTGAACCTGAACATAACGTAGAAGCTAATATCAATAAACTTTTAGTCAATCAGTGAACCAAATGAGCTTCCACCAACATATGTAACTTAATAAATTTAATTTTAATTGTGTGCATCAATTCTAATTAGAAATTGACCCAAAAAATATCTCTTCATTTAAGATGTCCACTAAATAAATTTAAAAAATTAATGAATTTTGTAATGGCATTTCATTCAATAATTTCAAAAGACGATTCTTTCCTTTTTATTTATTTTTTTTTAGTTTTTTGTAATAGCCTTTTATGTAATTTTTATATTTTTAAATTAATTTTCTAAAAGATACTTCCCAATTAATATATAATATTTGAATTTTTATTAATTGGATGTGGAGTTAAAAGAAAGAAGGCCGTATATACATAATAAAAAAATTTACTAGAATTATTTACTTAACTTAGAGATAATAAAAAACTAATTAAATTTATGTGTTGGCAGCTACTCCACTCTCTTCTATTATATTTAGGTCTTTGTTGGATACTACTATATGTAAACATATCCGACTCATTAAAATATTAAGCCATGTGCAATTTTTATAAAAGGTCATAGTTTTATAGGCAAATTCAAATTTTAGAAATTTTTGAATCACAAAATAATAAAAAAAATTTGCAAACAAAAAAAACAGTGGTTACTGTGCATTTGCACCTTGGGCACATGGGTAAAATCAGACTTGTTTATAAATACTGTATTGTATCTTTCATATGATTTTTTTTGTCAACAATATAAAGAATCTAGAACAATCCGGATAGCCAAATCAGTGGTTCGGAATCTACATGAATAATATATGACGGTTGTATACGAGCACTCCGTGCTAGCTTGTACGCTCTTGTGTTGTTTGCGCATGGAATAAATGAGATTTCGAAGGTGTTAAAGAACTCCTTACATCTCTGAACCTCCTCCAAATGAATTTAGAAAGCAGGTCATTCCAGTGGTTCATATACCATCTTTACCAGTTCCGAACAATCTGTTGCAAAAATTACTTCCATTTGTTGAAATGTAATCATATATTCCATAGCCCAAATTAGTGTTTCGAAATCTGCATGCAATGGTGAGAGACTTCTTATGATGTTTTGTGCCCCCATCAATCTGTTGAATCC
Organism: Kernera saxatilis; assembly: GCA_900406395.1. Classification (NCBI taxonomy): domain Eukaryota; kingdom Viridiplantae; phylum Streptophyta; class Magnoliopsida; order Brassicales; family Brassicaceae; genus Kernera; species Kernera saxatilis. Next base: position 21,332 of record OVAY01001670.1, on the reverse strand, counting down.
CTCTTGACTACTAAACCATCATTTCCCTGAAAACAAATCGATTTTTTTCCATGAGCCATCTATATGGCACCATCATCTATTGTGGACCAAATTGGTTACCCTTGGAAATTCCATAGACGGGTGAACATGTGGTACACCATTAATCCCAGATAATTGAGCATCTTCGCATAGTAGTGATTTTGTCTCCGCAATCTTAAGAATCTTCTGTGGATCATGATCAATATTTCCATATAATATTATTTCTACTCTTCCATAGATACTATAATATCCATGGGTAGTGACGATTTAAATTATTTGGGGGAAGTCTCTAGAAAAAATAATCCATATTTGAGAATATCGATGACTTGGAAAACACTCTCGGATTAAATGGAACTTGTGAAAGATCCAATATTTGGAGGGCACTAAAAAAGGACATGGCTAATAATTTATTCCTCTGCTCCACATCAGGCACATTGCACATTATAATTGATCCCTCTTGACCTCAAATTTTTTTGTTACCGATAAGCAACCCGATGTAACTTGCCAAATGAAGTGTATTATTTTTGGAGAGTATTTTAATTTCCATGAAAAAGCCTGCAAATATATGACATCTGGCCCCATGAAGAGACTAATCCTATCTTTGTCAGAACCCGCTTGTTCTGTACGATATCCTGATTTCAATGTATATTTCCAGATTTTGTAAAGTGTCATCCAAATGTATCAAGCTTTAAAAATCAACTCATTGTTATACTTACAATAAGTGTCGCATCCTCAGGCTCAATAATCGCATGTACCAATTGAGCATTCCATGTCCTTGTTCTCGGATCCATCAAATAATTAACTGTAAGAGAAGGATAATAGTTATAGGCTTTGCAATTTGCTGACCTAAGACGAGAGGCTGGGATCCATGGATCATTCCATACTCAACATTGCTTTCGACATGATAAGGACAATCAAACTTGAAATAAAATATCTAAGGATACGCTCGAAGGCAAATAGTAGTGGTTTAATTTTTTTTTGAACAATGTACTGATTCTAATTCACTATACCTCTTTCGATCAATTGGTAATGAAGATATCACTTTGAAACATATTTGCTATCTTGATCTTTGTAGCTGATGATGTTGTACAGATGGTATCTTTGAATGATTTTTGTAACCAAAGCAGTGTAACAAGGGGTTTCAGTAATTACGACAATATCTAAAGATTCTTTAGAAAGCATTCTAAGATTTGAATATGCCATAAATGCTCCGTCAATGTCGACTAACTACAAATTCATATGGCGGTCGACATGATCACTGAATCTAACACTTCGTCAGGCATAGGTGGCAGAAAACACTAGTGATGTTAATGTTGTAACTTGACGTATATCAATAGATTTTCTTTTACTCATAACAATATATATTCATTTGTATCATTTTTGTTAACGAATCAAATGTAATTCTATGATAGTAATAATGTAATGTAGTTTAATGGTTTCACTCTTTATAAAATGTAATATAATATAATATTATGTTATGATTAATAATAACAAATCAATGTGATGTATTGTTATAATTTTGTTTTTAATAATTCTATATTTTATATCTAACATTAACAAATATAATGTTTTAAATAGACTTCATCTTTATCCATTTTTAATATTTTATGCCAGTTTCCGTATATCCAAATAAATAAGGACTATGAAAGTAATGTGAAGATCCAAACAGAAATAATGGACAAGCCATATAATAGAGACTACCATGATAAACATGCCGACCAGATTATTGTTTCATATATTAGAATATAAAATAATATAGATTTCAAGTAAAACAAACTAAAATCTAATTGAAACCTCAAAGTAAAATCGATTCAAGATCTAGGTATGATTAATGGGAAAATGACCATTTAATTCTTCAACTAATAAAATATCGCATAAATATTCTCCATCTCTTACGTTTTCAGATTAAGTACCCAAGTTTTTGTTGACTTCGCAAATTTAGGTTTCCAAAAAGTCAACGTTGAACAATAAACGTTTATCGTTAGTGAAAAACATTTGAGGCTCGATTAGTTCTACCTATCTTCTCCAAAATCCAAAATTTGATAATTTCAAACCCCAAATTTGATTGAGACAACAATCAGATGTGAGAATCGATTCCTATAGGTTATGTAACAAAACAATTGCAAACATGGGAAAACGAAAAAGGAGAAAGAGAGACGAAAATTATATCTTTGATAACCAGAATCACACATTGAGCCATAAATTTGCTCATCGAAGAAAAAGAATTTTGCCTTTCGCTGGTGATGAGCCAAACTTCGTTGCGGAAGAGAAGAGATCTGCTCTAAATTGTTGTTTTGGTTCTTTTTTTACAGTTTTCGGATTCAACTATCTCTTCTTCATTCCATTTTTTTTCTCCACATTCAAGTGCACTATAAAAGAAGAAGATACATGTTCATAAGGGTCGGAGATAAGCAAAGAATATATATATATATATAATTTACCTCTGCAAGCCATCAGATTCTCTACAAACCGTTTGATTTGATGTTTCAACGTCGGATTTCTTTGTCACTGATGGATTTTCTTGTTGCCTTCTGATATTAAGCTTCTGTCTCTTTCTGGTCATGATGTGTGAGATATGATGCTAAGGATTCTGGAAATCACAATTTCTCTTCTCTGGAAATAGGTGTAGGGTTTCAAATTCTCGAGTTGGGAGTTTTAAGGAAGAAAAAAAAAACAAATCGATTCTGAAATTTTCACTAACGACACACGTTTACCGTTCAACATTGACTTTTTGGAACCCAAATTTGCGAAATCAACAAAAATTTAGGGATTTAATTTGCAAATGTGAAATATGGGGAATATTTCTACGACATTTTATTAGTTGGGGAATTAAATAGTCATTTTCTCTATGATTAGTCATAGAAAATTTGAAATATAATATAGTAGTAAAAGTGATCATGAAACTACATCTACTACTACATGTAACCATATAAAGCCAACAAAGACAATAATTTCAATCACATATATACTTTCATGATAAGTAAAATACCAAAAATGTAAAAGAAGACAAGATATTTTCTTGTAATTATCATGAAAATTAAATCTGAATAACATTCTCGTTATTTAGATTGAAAAATGACTTGTTACATTAGCTAATACCATATGTCAGAGTTTTTTTTTCTTATTTCGAGTCTCTCTTACGCTGAACATTCTCTCTCAACATAGACTTTAAACACGCATTTAGCTTCCTTAATCAAACTACAAAGTCCAAATAGTTTGTAGTTCTAATATACTTGATTTACATATTTTTATATAAAATTATTTCTTTAACTATAAAGTCCAAATAGTTTGTAAAGATTTTTTTTATTTTAATCAGTTCTCAAATGCCGATAGTTGAAAAGTGTAATTTTCAATGTTAATTTGAAGTTGATGGCATCAATTCTTTTATTAATTTCTAAGTATTTTGTTGATACTTATTGTTGCAAAGGTTGAGAGGCGGTCGACAATTCATAAGAGTGTTTTTTGGTTGTTGATATGAGATTGAATATCACTAGAAATAAAAAAATTTGGATTTTAGTCAAAAAAAAAAATGACACATGAATTTTGGTTAATATGATATACTTTGAGTTATTTCAACAGAAACCAAAGTGCCATAAGATTTCATAATTTCTTCTGATTGTCATGGTAGTATTTGTGTCCGTCTGTCAATACTCTTGAAATAACGACAAAAAAAAGTATAAGCTTGAAGCTTTCGATTATCACATTAAATGTTGGAAGAGTCATTGTTCTATTTCTTTTGACCAACTCATTAGAATAAACATGTAACAATTTATGTTAATATATTTTTCTAGTGTTTATTTTGTATTTGGTTTTTACCATTTACCAATACTAATTGACGTATTATTTTTCTCTTTTTTAATGTTATAAAAAACACAGGTTAACATATCAGTAATGTATTATAGGTGAAATAAAATGTAAATAGTCGTTTATCCTACTAATCTATAAGACGATTGAATTCAAACTCAAATTGTGTTGTTTAGATTATGTATTTTGAATAAGAGAATATAAAATATTTGTTAGCTAGATAACTTCAGAAAAAAGTGGTGCATATTATCCTATATGACATGACCGATCAATAACAATACAAAGAGATTGATTTGTGACAATCTCAATAATGATTTTTTTGTTTAACCAGTTCTCAAATGTCGATAGACTAGAAGTGTGATTTTCAACGTTAATTCGAAGTTGATGGCATCAATTCATCTATCAATTTATAAATATTTTGTTAAAACTTATTATTGCAAAGGTTGAGAGGTGGTCGACAATTCATAGGAGTATTTTTTGTTGTTCATATGAGAGTGAATATCACTAGGAATAAAATGTTTTGAGGTTTAGCCAAAAAATAAATATAAACAAATGTCACATGAATTCTAGTTAGTATGATCTACTTTGAGTTATTTAAACTAAACTCATAGTGTCATAAGATTTTAGAAATTCTTCTGATTGTCATGGTAATAATTATGTCACAAATCTGTCTGTCAATACTCTTGAAATAATGGCAAAAAAAATAACTTCATCAGAATAAAAGTGTAACAATTAATATATTTTTTACTTTTTTCTAAATTTTGTATTTGTTTTTTCTTCTTACTATTTACCAATACTAATTGACGTAATATTTTCCTCTTTTTGTTTTATAAAAAGCACAGGTAGACAGTCAATAATTAGTGTATTATAGGCGAAATAAAATGTAAATAGCCGTTTATCCTACTAATCTATAAGAATGTTGAATTCAAACTCAAATTGGGTTGGTTATATATAATATTTGTTAGCAAGATAACTTCAGAAACAGAGTGGCACCTAATATTCTATATGATATGACCGATCAATAGCAATACAAAGAGATTGATCTGTGACAATCTCAATAATTATTTTTTAATCAGTTCTCAAATGTCGATAGTTGAAAAGTGTGATTTTCAATGTTAATTCAAAGTTGATGATATCGGATTCATCCATCAATTTATAAGTATTTTGTTGATACTTATTGTTGCAAAGATTGAGAAGCGATCAACAATTCATAGGAGTGTTTTTTTTATTGATATGAGAGTGAATTTTACTAGGAATAAAAGATTTAAGTTTTAGCCAAAAAATAAATAACAACAAATGACACATGAATTTTGGTTAGTATGATCTACTTTGAGTTATTTCAACTGAAACCATAGCGCCATAAGATTTCAAATTTTTTTATGATTGTCATGGTAGTAATTATGTCACAAATCTGTATGTCAATATTCTTGAAATAACGACAAAATGAAGTATAAGCTTGAAGCCTTGGATTTTTCGATTAATTGTTTGAGGAGTAATTGTTCAACTTCTTTTGACTAACTTCATTAGAATAAAAGTGTAACAATTTATGGTAATATATTTTTCAGTTTTTATTTATTTTGTATTTATTTTTTCTTCTTACCATTTACCAATACTAATTAACGTACTATTTTCCTCGTTTTATGTTATAAAAAGCACAGGTAGACAAGTCAGTAATGTATTATAGAAGATTAAAAAGTACAATTTCAGCTGCATTCAGTGTTGTTCAAGGTACAATATCAATCTATGGAGTTAAACAATAAAGAAAAAGATAACAATTTACCATTATGATTTCCCTCTGGCCAAGCTAAGGTTGATTCATTTGTTGTTACTCTGATAAATCTATGATTTTCGAAGAAATTTTTAGGTTTAGAGCTTTACAGATCTGGTTGTAATGGTGACTCCATGGATGTGTGTATATATATGTTTATATACATAAACATATATATATACAAGGTAAAAATATCTAATAACACATACATACATTCGGTAACGAAAATCTTCATACAACCTACAACGTAATAGTAAATCTATCTTTTACTACCGTATCTTGAGCTGTGGAGGGGGGGGTGATTGATGTTTTAGACTTTGTGGGCTTTAGAGCATTTGACAGCTTCTAAAGCCAAAATATTGCCAATTACATTTTTTTTTTTTTTTTTTNTTCATTTTTTTTTTTTTTTTTTTTCTAAAGCCCTGAAAGCCACTTTTATTTTTACTCTCCAAACTTATTTTTCATAAACCCTATATAAGGGGGCTTTAACATGAGTGAGACCAACAAATCCAATATTTGTTTTCTTTCTTTTTATTTCCCACAATGATTTTGAATCTCTTTATAAATTTAAAAAAAAAAAATTATCACAAATAAAATTTAGTTAATTAGTTATTATTATTTTTTCTCTTTTATTTGAAATCCAATTTAATAGAACATTATATTATTTAGTTGAATGCTTCTTATAGAATGAGTTTTACTATAAAAAATATGATGAATTACTATTATTAGATTTTGTTGTACAATCAAGAAACATTCAAAATCTTTTATTATATGTAAGAGCTTTTGTATTTTTTTTTTGTCGAACGAAATTTTGTATTAATTACTTATGTTAATAGAAGTATTTTTAATATTTTATGTAATAATTTATTTATAGAAAAATTTATATGTGTAGTTATTTAAATTTTTTTATTTTAATTTTGACTATAACATGTAATATAATTTTTATGTGAATTATGTTGTTATGTCATTACTCCGGTTCAAATCCTATATAATTTATATTACTTCGATTGCTAAAAAAATATCTATCATATTTAAAGTAATAATTTATTCAATTTTGATTACCAATCAGACTTTTATCAATATTTAAGGTAACAATTACAATTTTTTAAGCCAAAATCTCTACCGCCAAAAGCCTAAAACAAAAGCCTAAAGTTATAGTCATTATCAAGGGTCATTTGCATATATAGACATTTTATACACAAACTATTACCAAATAGACACTTTTGACTTTGGGCACACTTTTCCCTATTTCCAACCAAAATTGTGACAAATTTGCCCCTGAGATAAAGTGAAGCTTGGTTTATGTAACTAGAGGTGGAGGTGTTTGTAGTTAAAAAAATAAAAGCATGACTATCATAAAATTGGAAATGTGTGGTCCAAATGTAGTTTTGTGGTTCAATTTCCATGTCCATCCACGGAACCCTGAAAACAAGAAATCATCTTTTTTTTAGTTTATTACATCAAAAAACATGTCGAACTACCGACCATCTAAACACATCCACCAAACTCGACCACGTAGACGTTACAATCAAGATCTAATTAATTTCTTCATTCCCAAAAACTCGACCACATGGACAACTCTTTATGGACATAATAGTTTGTTCACTGTTATCAAATATCGATCTTCCGTTGTCTTCTTCCACTTTCTCCTCTTATTCAAACATGAAGTTCCTCGTTACCAATGAACAATTTACTTTCCATGGACTCAGAGCTGCAACAAGATTTGATACAGAATCAAGGAACAAGATATGATGCAAAACAAAAATTTAAAATCAAACAAAGAACTTGATGCACAATTCCTTTTCCATGTCCAAATCATTTCCATCCACTAGATAATGTCAATGGGTACTTGAATAAACAGACCCCTGTTTTATTATTGCTCACATCAAAACTACCTGACAATCATTTCGAACTATGACCATCCAAACATATCCACCAAACTCTGACCATATGGATGTATATAAGAACACAAACACACAAGAAAACATATTTAATCCAATTTAGAACCAATTTACGGACTAGACCAAAAACGTTTTTGAGATCAGAAAAAAATATGAAAACTTACTTCCCAATAAGAAACTCCATCTCTGTACAATTGGGTTTTTCTCATTTCATCTCCTTCTTCTCCAATTTCTCTTCCACATCTCTTGTGCGCTATTAAACTCTTTTCCTTCAAAATCAACACCACAACCTTGTGAGCGAACACTCAAAACAGATGGTGAAATCGTATAGTCAGAACAGATCCGATAATCATACTTAAAAAGCATTACAAGGACAACTAGAATCTACAAATAATCAAAGAGAAGGATATCAGGAAATGAGTTTTAAAAGTGATAATTTGAACTCCAGAAAGAAATTGTAAATCGAACCTGGCATCTCGCGTATAGAAAACTTGACGAAGATAATTTCTGGGCTTCACCGTCGTCGGGGTTTGGGTGATTTGGGATTATCATCGCCGGGGTTGAGGAATTTTAGGTTTATCGCCGGAGATGGCTAGAGAATTTGTAAGTGGCCATGGAGAGTGAAATTAGGGTTTGCGTTTTGGATACTGAAATGATAAAAGAAAGATGAGCGGGGGAGTTTTTTTGTCGTAAGTAGAAAAAAATAATAACTAGAGTTTGTATTAGTTTAAGGACAGAATAGACTTTTTGCTCTTCATAAGTGTGTGAAGAGTAAGAAGTGTCTATATTGAATATTAGTTTGTGAAAAAATGTCTATGAGTGCAAATAATCCCATTATCAATCATGTCCGTGCTCTATAAAATTGCATAATCTTTCTTGGTTAAACTAATACAAGGGAGAAATCGTCTTTTATCTTCAATTTGAATAGTAACACTAAATATAATCCATTCTTTGTTACTTACATAATTTCGACTCATTAACTCTATTTTTAACTTAACTAGTGTGTATATGAATGACAAATTTTTTTTCTTTCACAACTGTATGAATGACACTTATAACTCAATTTTAACACATAGTGAACTCATACCACACCGTATAAGCAGAAGAAGAAAAAATAGGAAATTTTATTTTTTTCTGTTTTCGTTTTTGGGGAAGATGAACTACTGAATTTGCAGTATATAAGATTTGTTCATCGTTCGCTCTTCTCTCTAGCACACACACTCCCTCTATTCAACAGATTGCCAATGCAAAATTGACTCTCACTACAATCTAGGGTTTCTCTAATTTCACTTTCTGGTTTAATCCTTCCTCGCTTGCCTGCAATGGCGAGTGTGTACATACCCGTTCAGAATTCGGAAGAGGAAGTTAGGGTTGTTCTTGATCAGCTCCCTCGTGACGCTTCTGATATCCTTGATATCCTCAAAGCCGAACAAGCTCCTCTCGATCTCTGGCTCATCATCGCGGTTCGTTCTTTTTTTCTTAAACTCAATTTCTCATCCCAATCTTTGTTTGAATTTCTTCGAAGTCGTATTTTAGGTCTCTCTCTGTGGAAAATTGGGTTATCGACTTTGTTGAGGTTAAACGAATCATGGGTTTATCGAAAACTTTCAAATTCCTCTGATTTTGGGTTATCAAACTCTGCAGATTAGTTTTTTTTTTCTGATTTCTTCTGATTTTGGCTTCATCTCTTTTGTTTCTATGGTGAAGAGAGAGTACTTCAAGCAAGGAAAAATTGAGCAGTTCCGTCAAATATTGGAGGAAGGGTCAAGTTCTGGTACGCAAATCCTATGATGCTACTCCATTTGTTAATTATTCAGGATGGTTTTAGATTTAACAATTTTGGGAATTGAAATTTTTTTCATTTTGTTGTTTCTTCTTGACAAGACATTGACGAGTACTATGCTGATGTTAAGTACGAGAGGATAGCAATCTTGAACGCTCTAGGTGCGTATTACAGCTACCTGGGCAAAACGGAGACAAAACACAGAGAGAAAGAAGAGTATTTTATCTTGGCAACACAATATTATAACAAAGCATCGAGAATCGATATGCATGAACCTTCCACTTGGGTTGGGAAAGGTAATCACTACCAGATTCTTATTTCGTTTTGTAATGGTCGATTACTGGATAGCTAATAACAGGAAGTCGTTTTTGACTGATACTAGATAGCTATAAACAGGAAGTAATAACAGACTTATGATCTTGTATGGAGACTCATATTCTTTACATGGCAGACCTTATACCAATCTCTCGTATCCAATTCTCCCTGTATAATGTCTTCATTGAGAATTTGAAAGTGGTGGGGCTCTATGTTTACTAGATATAAAATCCTGAAATGTAATTGTCTGTTTACAGGTCAGCTCTTACTGGCTAAGGGTGAAATAGATAATGCACTTCAGGCATTTACGATTGTGTTAGGCAATGCCCCTGATAACGTTCCTGCTCTTCTGGGTCAGGTATAACGAATATTGATTTTCATTTTTTGTCACTTAATCCAAAAAATTTTATGTGGTTGAAATTCTATATACAGCATCTTCTCATTTCTTGGCCAAAGGACAGGCATAAAATTTTCGTAGTTTCTTGAATCACAATCATGGTTGCCAAGTTTCTTGGAGCATAACTGTGGTTGCTTGAGAAAGATTGGCTAAAAGTTTTGGAGATTGAAATTTTGGGTACAGTTATGTATGTTGAGGAAATTATTTTTTTTTTAGTTTCTTGAATCACAATTATGTACATTTAGGAAACGAACATGTTGGGTAAGCTAGTATATTAGATTTCTGGGTAATAAGAAAATGATTCTGACGCTTGCACTCTTACCATGCACTCTTACCATCCTAGGCCTTGCACTGTATTAGCCTATTCTCTACTTCTCTGCAAATCAATAACTTGCTCTATCACATATACAGGCTTCTGTAGAATTTAATCGTGGACGTTATTCCGAGTCATTGCAATTGTACAAGGTATTCTTCTTTTTTTTTCAGTATCAACTACTATATTTCTGTTTCTTCATTTGGGCTGTAAATTTATTTCTTTCATTTTATAGGTGATACAATCTAGTCTATCTATGGAACAAAATGTTAATCTTTTCATTTGTCTATGTGTTTATTTATTACTTCATTGACTGTCTTAAGAGGGTCTTGCAAGTATATCCCGGTTGCCCTGCTGCTGTGAGACTGGGAATTGGTCTTTGTCGTTACAAGTTGGGGCAACTAGATAAAGCACGGCAAGCATTTGATCGTGTTTTGCAGGCAAGTAGGACTGGGATGTTTTATCTCGCTTTCTTATGATACAACCTCTTGATTGCTTTGATAAATAGTGCAATTTACCATATTCTATATCTGCAGCTAGATCCTGATAATGTTGAGGCTCTTGTGGCACTTGGGATCATGGATTTGCAAGCAAATGATTGTGAGTATAATTCAGTTCTAAATCTTCTGATAATGCTTGCTGAAGAGATTCTATTAACTAAACCTCTCTTTGGCCTTTGCTGAAAATATTACATATGTATAGCTGTAGGAATGAGGAAAGGAATGGAGAGAATGCAGCAAGCGTTTGAAATTTATCCCTATTGCGCAGCAGCCCTGAATTATTTGGCCAATCACTTCTTTTTCACCGGCCAGCACTTTCTTGTTGAGCAGTTGACTGAAACGGCATTAGCTGTCTCAACTCATGGGCCAACAAAGTCACATTCTTTTTACAATTTAGCACGGTCATATCATAGCAAGGTTAGGCATCTTTTTTCCTCGTCATATGGTTACTCCATTCTTACCTGGTCTTGAAAATAAGTTTGGCCAGGAACTTTGTGTTCTACGCTAGTATACATTAGGGCAAATAAGCTTTGAACTTTCCACTTGCCAGAGTTAAGGAAGTGGAGGAAAATTTTGAGAAAAGCCTGCTTAATGATCTTATTTGAGTAGAGATATTTCTTATGCGTTTCTTTCTTCTATGGGCAGTTATATAGAAGAATGCACCTGTTTTTGTTTCCTTTGTGTAATCTCCCTTTCTGATGTTTGATGATGGTCTTGTTCTAGGGCGACTATGAAAAGGCTGGGATGTACTATATGGCGGCCATTAAAGAAACAAACAATAAGCCACAAGAATTTGTATTTCCCTACTTTGGTAACTTTCCCCCACTATCCTACTGAATTCACCTTAATTCTTTGTATGTTACCATCTGAGTCATTAGCAATGAAGATACTTCACCTTCATCATTTCTTTACGATTTAACCAGTAGAATATCTGATATTAGACCGTCAATATATAGTTCTAGTCTGTAAAAGTATGACTATGAACAAATTTCTGTATAACATCTCATGCTCTCAGTTTCCAGTTTAGCTCAGTTTGGGCTGATGATCTTACAGAATTATCCTGTATGGTTTATTTTGGCTTTTGTTGATGTTGCAGGTTTGGGTCAAGTACAGCTTAAGTTGGGGGATCTTAAAGGATCCGTATCGAACTTTGAGAAAGTATTAGAAGTCTATCCTGACAACTGTGAGACTCTGAAGGTTAAATGACTGCATGCTTTTTATCTATCGATCTTTCATTCTGTATTTTATTCTTCGAAATTTTAAAATACTTCATTCATATTTCTTTTCCTTCTTTAGGCTCTCGGACACTTATACACTCAGCTTGGAAAAAATGATAAGGCCCTTGAGTACATGCGGAAGGCCACAAAACTTGATCCACGTGATGCCCAGGTTAGTTTGGTTTACATAATTCTTAAGCCTGGCTTTCGAAATGTTGATACTTGCATTGACTTCCTTCGTAGTAATCATGTCTTTGTTACCTTACTGTGGATCACCTTCGAGTGACACTTCCACTTTTGTTGCCTAATTTGTAACACGAACGAGCACACTTAGCCTATGCAGGGAAAGAAAAAACATAGTAGCAAGACTTAGTTCTGCCATATGTCTTGAGAACAGCTTTGGGGTTATTTCATTCACAGCTCTTAAGTGTTGTTGAAGATTTAATAGGGATATGAATCCTTATCTATAGCAATTGGTCTTTCCTAGATCTATAGCTTTGTCTTTGTTTACATGCTACATTGGTCTTGTAGGCATTTGTTGGCCTTGGTGAGCTGCTGATATCATCTGACACAGGTGCTGCACTTGACGCTTTCAAAATGGTAAGTCTTATTTTAAGTGTGATTTTGATAGTTGTATCTCCTTTTCAAGTACATGATAGCATTTTGTAAATTATCAAAGAAAGAAGGCATTTTGTCTAAGAACCAAAACCGAAAACTCTCAGGCACGGACGCTCATGAAAAAGGGAGGGCAAGAAGTGCCTATAGAAGTCCTGAATGACATTGGTGCGTTGCATTATGAGAAAGAGGAATTTGAGGTTTGTAATGAGTTTATTACTGCTTGTTTTCTTTGAATTTTGGCTATTGGCTTCAATACTCTTCTTCATTTCAGTCTGCACTCGACAATTTTAAGGAGGCTCTGGGTGATGGAATATGGATTAAATTCCTTGATGAAAAAGAAAATTTGGAACAGACGGGTATATCTGTTCTAGGATACAAGGATACTGGCATTTTCCATAGACTGATTGAAAGTGGTCACTCTGTCGATGTACCTTGGAATAAAGTCACAACTTTGTTTAACCTCGCTAGATTACTTGAGCAGTTACACAAAACAGAGGCAGCGACTTTTCTGTATCGGTTGATACTTTTCAAGGTATAATTACTCCTATTTCCTTTTGATATTATTTGCTATTCCATAGTATGATGAGTTTTTCTAGAGGTAGACATGTGGAGACGAGAAGGAAAAAAAAATTGAGGAGCTGCTTTTCTGATATATCGTATCCGATAGATGATTTTGAGTGTTTACTTGGTTTTCAAAAAAATATTTTGTTTCTGTTAAAGTCCTTCTTTTACGGATTGTTGTTTTCATTTCTTTTACTAAAAAGTGAAATGGGAACACTGTTTCATGTGGCAGCATGACTTGCTTGGTTATAATTTACTGGTCTCTGCTCTCTTGGGAAGTTCAAAGCCCATCTTTTGATACATATGCTATGTAATTTTCAGCTTTATATTCCTTTTGTTTCTATTGCGTTTGGATACAGTTACCATGTCTCGCATAATTTTTCCAAATGCTTACCCTGATCTATGCTTTGATCTTTTTGCTTCTCTTTCGAACTTCTGATGTCTGACTCTTGATTGCTGTCGACTTACTCTGATTGCCTATTCGGTGCAGTATCCTGGCTACGTAGATGCTTATTTGAGGCTTGCTGCGAGTGCCAAAGCTCAGAACAATCTCCCTCTAGCCATTGAACTGGTCTTCTATCATTTTTAACATTATTTTTCTCTTGTCTGTTTCAGCTTGTTTTCTATTTCTGACCGTGTTTTCCTACTTTCCCCTGTAGGTGAGTGAAGCTTTGAAGGTGGACGATAAAAATCCAAATGCTTTGTCTCTGCTCGGTGAATTGGAGCTTAAGAATGATGACTGGGTTAAGGCAAAAGAAACCTTTCGAGCTGCTAGTGATGCGACTGACGGGAAGGATTCATATGCTATTCTTTCTCTGGTATATATTTCTGTTTCCATTTTTCTTGTGCGGTTTTCAGAATATAAGAATCATATTAAGCATCTTTTGGGTTGTTCAAAGCACATGGCAAAATCATTTCAGCGTATTGATTTATACATGCTCAAAGTTGATAATTTAGTGTGCTGGGGCCTTAGATGGTTGGAATTGTTCCCTAGACTCATAGAGGGTGTTAGCTTCGTATTCCACAAACCTTTTTTTGTGTGTAATAACTCTTCCTGGAATGGTTTAGGGGAACTGGAACTACTTCGCGGCAATGCGCAATGAGAAAAGAAATCCAAAATTAGAAGCTACACATCTGGAGAAGGCCAAGGAACTCTATACTAAAGTATGATGTTTCATTTTCTTCCTTTCTCTCTTCTACGCTAATAGCATTGCATATGCTTAAATAGCGATGTTATCTTTTCATTAACGCTAATAGGAACGCTAATCTTGTTTTTATTCATTGTCGATGGTTGGCATTAATAGGTCCTGACTCAACATAACTGCAACATGTATGCTGCCAACGGTTCTGGCATTATATTGGCAGAGAAAGGCCAATTCGATATTGCTAAGGATCTCTTTACTCAGGTCAGCTTGATCATGTACTGTTCATGGTTTAGACTTAGTTACATTCTTCAAGTCACTGGAACTTTGTGAATGTTATAGGTTCAAGAAGCTGCAAGCGGAAGTGTATTTCTTCAGATGCCTGATGTATGGGTGAATCTGGCTCATGTGTACTTTGCTCAAGGAAATTTCGCCTTAGCCGTGAAAATGGTTTGTCATTTTTATTAAGTATTTTTGTTTTCTTTTGGTTTAATCTCAACGTTTTGCTGATGTATTCTGTTTATTGTATGCAGTATCAAAACTGCTTGCGGAAGTTCTTTTACAACACAGACTCTCAAATTCTTCTTTACTTAGCCCGTACCCATTATGAGGCTGAGCATTGGCAAGAGTGCAAAAAGACACTATTAAGGGCCATTCACTTGACTCCTTCAAATTACACATTCAGATTTGATTTGGGTGCTGTAATGCAGAAATCGTCGTCTTCCACGCTACAAAAGAAAAAGAGAACAGCTGATGAGGTTGTCAAACTAAAGATTCTCTCTTTCTAAGCGACTGATATTTTCCCTTGCTTCTTTCTGACTCTAGACTTTTGTTTCTTATGCATAGAAAATAAGCAGATTTTAAACATGCATTGATTAGGAATAGATCAGATTATGCGCTTGCTTCTACAGCTTGTGTATGTAGAACTTTTCACCATGATCCTAGCCTTAGTATGCTGATCACCTTGCTAAGTAATGGCTAACCTTTGAAGCCTTAAGTATGCATTACACCTGATCCTAGGATTTGACGTCTTGTTTTATAATTCCTCCAATGGGGTCTATTGATTTCCACCTGACAAGGGGATCTGCTTGATGACTCTGCAGGTGCGGTCAACAGTTACAGAAGCGGAGAATGCGGTTCGTGTATTCACCCAGTTGTCTGCTGCTTCAGACCTCCATGTTCATGGGTTTGATGGTAAGAAAATACAAACCCATGTTCAGTATTGCACACACTTGCTGGAAGGAGCAAAAGTTCACCGTGAAGCAGCTGAGCGTGAGGAGCTGCAGAACCGTCAGAGACTAGAAGTTGCTCGTCAGGCTGCTTTGGCAGAAGAAGCACGCCGTAAAGCTGAAGAACATAGGAAATATCAGGTAACTACTAACTATGGACTTGCAAGTTAACCATTCGCAGCAACAAAATTGGAAGATATTCAAGTCTGTGATATGCCTTGATGGGTTCTCTATCTTGGACAGTTGGAGAAAAGAAAACAGGAAGACGAGCTGAGACGCCTCAAGCAAGAAGAAGAAAAATTTCAACGTATAAAGGTGTGTGAGGTCTCCTGCTTTTGATTACTTTGAACTTGGCTTCCTTGTTAGGTGTGCATTTGTCAATTTTGGTCTGTAATTTTTAATGCCCTAGGAACAATGGAAGAGCAACACACATGGATCTCATAAGCGTAAGGATAGAGTTGAAGATGAAGATGGGGAAGGTAGGCCCAGTGAGCGGAAAAGAAAAAAAGGCGGGAAGAGAAGAAAGAAGGAGAAAGGCTCAAGGGCTCGACACTACGAGGACGATGAGGAAGAAGCCGCTACTATGGATGATCATAATGAAGTGGAAGATGAAGACAACAACACTAATTACAATAGGGAAGAGGAGAAGGAGATGACGACGACTCGAGAAGCTGAGGAACCAGTGGATGATGATGATGCTCATGATCTTCTCGCTGCTGCTGGGCTTGAAGATCCTGATGCTGATGATGATGAGGTAATACAACGCCACACAAACCCAATTGGTTGATGAATCAAGGACAATGTTTTGACATTGAAGCGGTTTTTGGGTGGTTTTACAGGTACCTGCTTCAGTTGCGAGACGAAGAATGGCGCTTTCATCATCAGATGAAGAAGGTGAATTGATGGAGAGTCAGCCAAATTCAAGCCCACAGAGAGAGAATTCTCCGGGGAAGCAAGAAGAGAGCAATGTGGATCAAGAAGTAGAAGAAGTAGAAGAAGTGGAAGATGCTAACTTGGACGACGAGGAGGAGGCAAATTGAGATCTTTCATTACTGATCTCTCTGTGTGTTGTAACTTTAGTGAAAGATTCCATTGATTGTCTTTATTCAATTTTCCTAGGAGTCAGAGTGTGAGGATAAATTACATTCACAGGTCAAGGATCAGATTGAATTTTGAAGTTATTTGGATTGAGCCTTGTCTTTATTGTTATTGTTAATGGAAAAGTAGTTTTTTTTTTTCCATTGCACAACATTTTGTTCTAATACCATCTCCAATATACAAATATAGAGTAATCTTGTTGGAGAAAATTCTACTATATAATAGAGTTTAGGGGTTGGAGATGCTAAGTTCTAACTAGGAGTTTCAATGTATATGTGATATGCTCTGTTTCTAACGAATAAGTATTAGTTAAAATCCGGATATTCAACCAAATAAATATGATCAGTTCCGTAAAAATTATTTAAAAAAGTTATAAAACTTAAATATTTTTGAAAAATCAACATTCAAAATAATTTGCAATATTTATTTGAAAATTCACTTCTACCCTTTATAATTAATAAATTTATAACTAAATTGATAAATAAAGTTTCTCAAATTTATAATACATGAATGAGCATTTATAAGTTTTTTTTTTTTTGTTAAACCTTAGGAGTTCCGAACCTTTGACCCGTAATCTCCTCAATACCAGAGTCTGAATTTAGATATTCCGATTTACAGGATAACCTTTCGTACTAAAGAGGGTTTAAATCCGGAACACAAGGAAACCAACCGCTTGTGACCACTAAGCCACCACACCTGTGATTGTATTTATAAGTTTGGAGAGAGCATATATTCAAAGATTTGAATTTTAATATTTGTGATTTGTAATTTTGTAATGCGGATATTAAATTTTAGAATTTAATTTGCTCCATACACTTAAGGTTATCGGATTTTTTGAATCGGATTGAAGACGATAATAACGGATTACGAATATTTTGTCCAACCATATTAACATGGATCTTTTAGCAAAAAAAATAAAATAAAAAACCATATTAACATGGATACAAGTATACAACAACTTGACATTGAGTGAATGGTTATTATGGAAAGTTATATGTGTTGAAATAATGTAAATAAAAAGCAAAATAGTTACTCTCCTAAAAATATTGGTGTCAGAAGGAAGTGGAAGAGTCAGAAAACGTGGGTGTGCGTGGTCTTGAAGGATTTGATACTGTTTCTTTCTGCAGTATCTCCACAGTTTCTTCTGCTCCTTTTTCTTTTTGGTTTTTTAGGTTTCATGTTGCTCTCTGCGTAAGGATCTCTTTTAAGATTCATCAACTTTTCAGAAACATATTGACTTGTAATTATATTATAAGCAATTTACATACAAAAGAAAGTGTAGTTTGGTTTGAGTGAGAGATTCAAATCAAAACAAGTGTAACATATTAATAACTCAATTTGATGAGAATGAGAACAAGTCTTTCTCTCTCTCTCTGAGTCAGAGCAGAAAGCTTTTGATTGGGTGTGTGGCTTTTCCAGACCTGACCAAAATCAGGGAACAGAACTCAACTCAATACAAACCTCTGTCTTTTCTCTCTCTCCTCACTCTCACACACCTTTTCTTTTATTTTATTTTCCATTTCATTTTTATTGAGTATAGGCACTAGAGAACTATTTGTTGGTTATTATAATGACAAAACCTTAGATAAATTGGATCATTTAAACCTCATATAAGATGTTTTATAGGTGAAGGTTTATATGCAAAATTTTGCATATTTTTTTCAAATTTATATGCAAAATTTTAATTTATTTTAATATTTTGCATATTGTCTCTTCTTATTAGCTAATTTTTGTTTTTTCATATGGTGTTAATATTAAAACCAAGTTGAAATATAAAGTTGGGATACAAGAGCCGGCCAAAAACATCGATATCCCCGGAGACAGAATTCTATAAAAAGGAAGCTAAAGAAACACTAAGTAGAAAAGAAAGTAAAACCACACGATCAAGAAACATGCTAAACGGCAGAAAAACGGACTTAAAATCGAACCTTGCAAATGACTAAACCCTACAACTTTTCAAATCTTCTGAAGATCCTGGACAAAGACATATCGAGGAACCCAAACACAACCAAATTCAAGATACTCGCCACCTCGTATAAAGAACAAGATATACCTCTCAAATTAAACGAACAAAAATTCATTTATTTACGATTTTATCACCGCATTTTTATTTTATTTTCCAAATAAGTTTTCCCATATAGTCATTTAGCAAAATTCACTCTTCTTTAATTAGTTTTTTTTAATTACCAAAGAGTTCTGTCTGTTGCATTATGTAAACTTTCGGACCAATATTAGAATTACATAGAGAAGTATGTAAATATTTTTATCCTTTATTTCACCTTCACAAACAAATAAAATCATAACTTTTGAATATCAATACTCCGTATCTATTTTTAAATGAAAGCATTAGTTGAGCACTGTTCTTTTCGTACCATCTCCATTCCAATCCAACAAAATTATTTGTTACTCTTTTTCAAAAAAAAAAAAAAAAAAAATATTTGTTACTATATATCATAGCATTAAGAACAAATATTTACTGTTTTAACCAACAAAAGAAACAACTGTTTACTATCCACAGTATATATAGGTATAAAGAACAAGGTTCTGACAAAATAACTCAACCTATCAGATATAATAAATGATAGAAAATTGAATCGCTAAATTTGGTGCTAATTGGTGACTTTGCAACAACCAAAATTAATTCCAAATAGTCACATACTAAATTCCATCAATAATCTGAAGATAATTTTAGTTGATATCACTAATCAAAGGTTTTTCTTTTTGTGGTGAACACTTTTCTTTAGACAAGCATAAATAATTTAAACATTATATGACTAAATTACACAAGTTGCATAAAACTCCTAATTAATTTTTTAAAAAGTGAAAAAATTTGCATTACCAAGTTAATAAGAAACAGAACATTAGCAACAACAAAAGGTGATCAAATAAAGAGTGAGGTAGAAACAGAAGACTTAGAAGAAGGCCATTCATCAAGAAACCTATAAACTCTCTTGCTCCGTTGCTCTTCTTCTTCTTCATCATAATCTTGATCTTCTCTTTCTTTAAGCTTCTCTTCAAACATCAATGGCCTCTCATGCGTCCCCAAGTCAGTGCCAAGGATGAAACAATGTCGATCCGGCTGCTTCTCCTTCTGTTTAAGAGATTCATATCCACAAGAGCCATCATCATCTTCCATGGCTAAACCAGAGAAGCTTTTGATTGACCCTGAAGGTTCTATAGAGAAGAAATCATCCATGTATCCACTTCTTCTTCTTCTTACCCTTTAATGTTAAGAGAAAAAAGCTCAAGCTTTGTGTTGATTTAGAGTAAAAAAAGAGTAAAAACAGAGGAGGGTTTGTGTTCAAAAACCTGGAAGAAGAGAGAGAAGAGTCTAGAAAGAGATTTGGTGGGGAGGAAACAGAGAATTGAGGAGGAGGAAGAGGAGGAAGCGGCTTTCTTGATGAACGGTTCTTGCCTCTATGCATATGTCTCTCACAGTACTTAGAATCTGGTGAAGCTTCTTTAGAGCATCTCCATTTCTTGCCATCTGTTCTTCTACATCTTCCTGGCTCTGCATCTATCTTTCTTCCCATTCCCATCTCGTACACATTCCACCCAAATGCTTCACACACACAACAAAGTTAAAGTCTTTAAATCATCACCAAATCAAATCCTAATGATACAACCTTTATACTGAAATTGATAAGAAATCTATCATAGAGGTCAAAGCAAAGAAGAAAGAAGAGAAAGAAGATAAAGTTTGCTTACAGTGTGGAGAAAAGAAAGTGGAAGGTGAAGAGGAAGAAGAAGAGGAAGTAGAAGAAGAAGAGAAGAGAAAAGGTCTTCTGATGAGGTAGAGAAGATGAGGTGGAACTGGAACATTTGCGGCTAAGTACTTGAAGATAAGAGCTTGATTTTCAAGCTCTTCCCATTGTGACTCTGTGAAGGGAATCCTAGTCGCCATGAAGAGAGAGAAGAGAGGGAGAGAGGGAGAGAGGGAGAGAGGGAGAGAGAAGGAGAGAGAGAGAGAGAGAGAATTGATGAAGAAGAAGAGAGATTAAAGAAGAAGGTTGTGTTCCAAAATTGTAAGTGTAGAGAGAGTAGGTATGTTTTTATTGATAAAGTGTGCATTGGTCACCTGCAGTCTGCAGAATCTCTGTGCTTCATGTCCTCTTCTTGTTTATTATTCTTTTTTCTTCTTTTTTTTAAAAATTATTTTCACCTTTGTTTTGGTTTCATTTTAAGCCATCACCATTTAAGTATTTTTTTTTTCTTTCTCAAAGTTAGATTTGTGACAAAGGGACATATCTAACCCATGATAAATCTATATATATAAAGTTAGTAAAAAGAATTTCAAAAGTCATTTCTCATATTTTATATCATAAAACTAAAATTTAACTATATCAAAATTGATTCACATATTAACTACAACTTTAATATTAAGATATTAAATAGTAAAAAGAATTTCAAAAGTCATTTCTAGTATTTTATATCATAAAACTAAAATTTAATTATCTAAAAAATTGATTCACATATTAACTATAACTTTAATATTAAGATATTGANAAAAATTGATTCACATATTAACTATAACTTTAATATTAAGATATTGAATAGTAAAGAAAACTTCAAAAGTCATTTCTCATATTTTATATCATAAAATTAAAATTATTTAATATAATCTGTTGAAATAAGAATAAGTTCGATAATTTTGGTTGTACAAATATA
>OVAY01001669.1:0-25533 GCA_900406395.1 Kernera saxatilis | reverse complement strand
TTTTTTTTTTTTTTTTTGTCAACAACAATCAATTAATTGAGAGGCTTTAGAAGCCAATCCGGAGGGAAGGAGTTTACATACATGATATATTGCGGGTAGACACGGGTACTCCGTGCTAACAAATCCACTTTATCATTAGCATTTCGAGACACTAGTGAGATAGAAAAAGAGGGAAACAAAACCTTGCACTTTTGTATCTCGTCTAGCAGCAACTCAAAAGCAGGCCACTCTATTGGTGTAGACACCATCTTCACCAAATCTGAGCAGTCTGTAAAGAAATGAACATCTGTCTTCTTATCTGCGATCAAGCTTCTCATGGCCCACACTAGTGCTTCCACTTCAGCGTGTAAAGGGGATAGACTTCGACGCAAGTTACAGGCTCCCATACTATGGTCTTCATTGTTTTGTCGCGAACAGTACCAGCCTATTCCGGAGAAAGGAGCATCATCTTTCCACGATCCATCAATGAAGCAACGATAACCTGAGAAAACTCCTCCTAGTATATTTAGTTGTACGGGAGGGAGACTGTCCTTAGAGGCCTCTGATTGGGCCAATTGCCAAGCGGTAGCCTCAGATTCTGCTAAATCTAAGGTGACCCTTGGGTCCCTATCTATTCCTTCAAAAACCTTATCATTTCTGGATTTCCAAATGTACCAAATAATCCATGGGAAACTCTGAATACTAGCCTCCTTAGGCGTCCGCCAAAATAGGTAGTCTATATTTGTAAAGAGAGACGTAGATGGAAAAATAGCAGGTGCTGATGGGATCTGAGATAATGCCCATGTTTGTACCGCTGGGGGACATTCAAACAGTACATGATTCACTGTTTCTTCGTCTATCCCACATTTTCCACATCGTGGATCACAGTCAATGCCCCTCTTCCTTAAATTTGTTGCTACCGAAACACATCCGTTTAGTACTTGCCATATAAAGTGTCGTAGCTTTGGTGGACAATGAAGTTTCCAACAAAAGGCTTTCAGTGGTCGGATATCTGGGCCAATGGTGTTGCCCCACCCGTTATTTGCCTGAGGGAGTTGTTGTGTATGGTATCCTGATTTAACCGTATACTTTCCAGATTTTGTAAAGTGCCAACAAAGGCCATCCGTTTTATGAGCTGGCCCAATATGCATCCCCCTGATAACCGGAAGATCATGTGGATCGACAAGAGTCCGTAACAAATCCTCGTTCCACACACGTGTGATAGGGTCAATCAATTGGTTAACTGTAAGAGGAGGGTAATTATTACCATCCCTACACATTGCTGGCCTCGGGAATTGAGCTGGTATCCAAGGGTCATTCCAAACCGAAATAGAACACCCCGAGCCAACTCTTTTAATAAGTCCTTTTTTAACCAGAGGGCTAGCTGATAACATACTTCTCCACCCATACGATGGTGAGTATGACTTAACAACATCCAGCGGACTAGATTTCCGATAATATCTTCCTTTAAAAACCTTGGCGAATAATGAATCAGGGACATTGATTAACCGCCATAATTGTTTCGCCAGTAGTGTTGTGTTAAAGTCATCCACAAATCGGAACCCAATCCCACCATCCCTTTTACTAAAGCATAATTTATGCCATGCCATCCAATGCATACCCCGTTGATTACCATTAGTACTCCACCAGAAATTGGCTACTGCGCTCGTTAGTTTCGAGGTGACTGTTTTAGGAAGTCTAAAACAGGACATTACATAGGTTGGTAAAGCTGAGGCTACTGATTTAATCATGACCTCTTTACCCCCTTTTGATAAAAACTTTGCCGACCATCCATTAATCCTATCTTGTAGCCTTCGTCTCACAAATGCAAATATTTTTGTTTTCGAGCCTCCCAGACTTTCAGGAATTCCAAGGTAGGATCCCATTCCACCAATATTTGTGATTCTTAAGACATTCATAAGTTCATTTTTAAGCGTTTCATCCACTGAGTGTCCAAATTGAACCGATGATTTTGTGAAATTTATCTGTTGACCAGACGCTGCCTCATATTTTCTAAGTATGCCCAATATAACCAAACATTGTTCTTTGGTGGCCCTACAGAAGAACAGACTATCATCTGCAAAGAAGAGATGAGAGATTGAGGGTCCTGCGTGTGCCACCTTGAGGCATGTAAGGATTTTCTCCCATTCCGCCTTTTTAATATTTGCTATTAGTGACTTTGTACATAATATAAACAGATAGGGGGATAGAGGATCCCCTTGTCTTAAACCTCTGTGTGGAACTATGTGGCCCCTTGGTTGACCATTAACAAGGACACTGTAGTTTACCGTTGTTACACATTCCATCATCCACATAATCCATTTCTCACATAACCCAAATTTCCTAAGCAATTGTTCAATAAATGACCATTCGATCCGATCATAGGCCTTGCTCATATCCGTCTTAATAGCCATATATTTGCCCTTACAGGATTTGTTCGTTCGGAGACAATGAAACATTTCCTGCGCGATGAGAATATTACCCGTAATTAGTCGACCGGCAACAAAGGCCGACTGTGTTTCCGATACTAATGATGGAAGAATCCATTTTAACCTCTGACACAAAACTTTGGAAATAAGTTTATACCCCACATTACAAAGACTAATCGGTCGTAGTTCAGACATTCTACTCGGCCTTTCCGTCTTTGGTATAAGACAAATATTTGTCATATTTAACTGATGATCTAATTCTCCAGTTTGCATAAAGGAGTTCACTAGTTCCAGCAGATCTGCTTTAACAATGCCCCAGGCCTTCTGGAAAAATAAAGCTGTCATACCGTCTGGACCGGGTGCCTTCTCTGGATACATCATAAATAAAGCCGTTTTTATTTCCAACTCTGTGACCGGTGTTGTAAGATCTTCATTTAATTGATTTGAAACCAAAATAGGGATCTCTGCTAAAAAGTCCTCCACTCCTTGCGGATTTGAGGATGTAAATATTTCCTCAAAATATGAGACTGCCACCTGTTGTATTTGCTTTTCCTCTGTGACCCAAATTCCGGCCGCATCATGTAGACCCGCGATCCTATTTCGAGCTCTGCGTTGTTTGACCTGAGCGTGGAAGAATTTGAGTTTTGGTCCCCTAGTGCCAGCCACGTATTTCGACTTTTTTGAGACCAGTATAATTCTTTATCTATATAAGCCTCTTTCAGTTTATCCGATAGAACTTTAATTTCCTCAGGTGTGCTGTTATCATCTCGTTGAAGTTCTGCTAATTTTGTTTGTAGATCTGAGATCAGTTCTCGACCATGGGGCCATGTGTTTTTCCGCCATCGAGAGATAGCCCGTCTACAATTTCTTATTTTTTCGACAAAATTCCCTGAGTCCGGGGTCAGTCTTTCTAACCAACCTTCCTGAATCGCTTCCATTAGTCCATCTTTTCCAATCCAACGCTTATCAAATCGAAAGTTTTGCCTTCCCCTTGAAATTTTGTTTTCAATTATTGCTACAATTGGTTTGTGATCCGAAGCCACCATGGGTAGATATTCAAAAAAAGACTTGCTAAACATCTCGTGCCAATCCTCATTTGCTAATGCCCTATCCAGTCGACACCGTATTGGTTTTTTATTACGTCAACCCCTCCATGATAGGCAATCCCCATTATACGGAAACTCTAAAAGTCCGCAATCCCGAATCATTTGAGTAAAAGGTAAGAAGGATGAGGCATGTCTTAAGACACCCCCTCGTTTCTCATGATTTCCTGTTATTTCATTAAAATCGCCAATAAGGAACCAAGGAGTGGTCCGTCCAATACCGATACGAGTTAGTCGCTCCCATACTTGTTCTCGATTTTTTGGAACCGGATCCCCATAAACAAAAGTTAAATAGATTTGTTTACCATTGACAATAGTTTCTATATCAATTAACCGTGAACTCTCATATAAGACCGAAGTACTGAAGTTATCATTATAAAATAAAGCTAATCCGCCACTACAACCAATTGGTTCAACCGTTGTCAAATAATTATAACCAAAATGCATTTTGAATTTTTCCATAAAATTAAAACATTGTTTTGTTTTCGAAAGAAAAAGAAAGTCTGTTCGCTGCTGCTTCCACACATCCCGCAAATACCCGATAGTCGCCTTATTTCCTAATCCTTGGCAATTCCAGCTTAGAACCTTCATCTATTATACCACTGGTTTTGGGGGTTTTGGACCCCCTGCCATACCCTTCTCCACTTCCTGGGTTTTTGGGTAGAGTCCTTCTCCTATGCGTACCTCATTTTTTTGTCAGGAGTCTCTTGAGAGGCGTGGCGAGAAGCTGGACATATCTCTTCTTTGATCCTGCCCCCTTGTGAACCATCGGGCCCTTGCCTTTCTTTTTTGCCCCATGATGAACTTGTACCTCGTCTTTCTCTCCTATGCCAGCCGTCTCCCCTATAGCGACGACCAGAGAGGAATCTGTCTCCATCGAGTCCAAGCACGCCTCGCCCCCCTCCTTATCCACTCCATCCGAGCTCACGTCATCTTCATTTGTTGATATGGCCCCTCCATCGAGTTTTTTGTTTGGAATCTTTATCTCACCATCCTCACTCTCTGATTGCATCACGTGAACAACCTCTTGGAAGTCGTGATCCTGGGTAGCTCCGTATCGTTCCACCACCATTTGACCCTTTGATACCATCACCACACCCTCACTACTACACCCATTATCATGCTGAGCGATAGGCTTTGCCAGAATAGCATCAAATTCAAACTTAGCACCAGTACGTGGCTTATCAACCTCCGAATTTGGTTCTCCCATATCAGACAGCTCGTGAGCTTCACCGGTCTCCTTTGATGTCCCTGTTTGAGAGCCAGCATCACCATCCCCCAGAAACAGCGCCTTTCGGATCTGTTTTGGAGCCGGAAGGTCAGCCACCGCACCTCCTGCCCCGACTTCAACCCTTGTTTTCCTCGGCATCTCTGTATTCTTGACCTCTTCTTGCATCATACGGTGGTCATTCATCTTTGCATAGCTATTAAATTGTGTCTGTCAAGAAGAACCCTCTCCTAGTTGCCTCGTGCGGTTACCTTTAAACCCACCGTTCAAATGATTTTTACTGAAACGATTCCCTCCTTCGTCATTGCTATCCCCGATAGTTTTCCTTTTTGACTCAACCGCATGTCGACCCTCACCTCCTTCCAGCTTCTGTCTTGCGTTCACGACGGCGCCTCGATAGCTCATCATTTTTTCCACATTACCATTTCCTCGTTGATCATCTGATTTGTCCTCAACAACCTCTCCCCCCCTCTGGTTGCAATGTGAGGCATCGTGACACAAGCTAAAACAACTTTTACAGTATCCAAATAGACGTTCATACCGAAACGAGATTACCGTCTCCTCTCCATTACCGAATTCGATAACCGACTCGAAGCAGATTGGTTTGAACCCGTCCACTGAGACTTGGACTCTTCCCCAATCGATATCAACTGCTTCGACCGTACCAAAAGCTTTGCCAATTGACCTAAATGTAGGATCTGCCCAGAATTGAAGGGGAACACCGAAAACCCGAATCCAGAACTTTAAGACTGATGGGTAGGATGGATCGACAGTTGGCTCCCATCGCACAAGCGACACCATCCAATAATCGAAATGGAAGGGTTCCATTTTCAATACCTCAGCGATATCCTTCTCTTCATCGAAGTCAAACTGGAACTTGCCTAGACCAAGATCCGCACCCACCACCTTCCCCTCAAGTTGCCAGATTCGGGGTAACATTAGCAAGAGTGACTTCATATCTTGCATTCTTGGATTCATACACCGCCCAATCACTGTCTTTGAATAACCGGCGATCAACTCCGAATTGTCAAAATGTGGAACCTTGATATGCATCTTCGGTCTAGCAGTGACATTCAATCCCTCCTTCTTCCCCTTTCCCATTAAGGAACCCTGAGACATCCCGATGAAAATTGTGAAAAAGAGGCCAAAAAACTCTCTCGGAATAAAAACTCAGAAAGGCCAAAGAGAAACGTAAGCAATAAAGCAATGTAAAAACTGAATCGAGTGTTGATGGTGTGGTTGCTTCCATCACACTAGCGACACCATCCAATAATCGAAATGGAAGGGTTCCATTTTCAATACCTCAGCGATATCCTTCTCTTCATTGAAGTCAAACTGGAACTTGCCTAGACCAAGATCTGCACTCACCACCTTCCCCTCAAGTTGCCAGATTCGGGGTAACATTAGCAAGAGTGACTTCATATCTTGCATTCTTGGATTCATACACCGCCCAATCACTGTCTTTGAATAACCGGCGATCAACTCCGAATTGTCAAATTGTGGAACCTTGATATGCATCTTCGGGCCAGCAGTGACATTCAATCCCTCCTTCTTCCCCTTTCCCATTAAGGAACCCTGAGACATCCCGATGAAAATTGTGAAAAAGAGGCCAAAAAACTCTCTCGGAATAAAAACCCAGAAAGGCCAAAGAGAACGTAAGCAATAAATCAATGTAAAAACTGAATCGAGTGTTGATGGTGTGGTTGCTTCCTCAACCATTGACCCAATTTATACTGTTTGTCCTTCCTCGAAACTATTGATCTGATCCTCACTGATATCAATTCCAAAATTTTTTTGGCTAAAATCGGGGAGAAATTGATAGCACTCCTCCTCATTGATTGATTGAAGATCCACCCCCCGTGATTCCTTATGAGAGATTTGTGTTTCCAAATCCTCCTACGCTCCTGCGCGTATCGCCAATCCTCATAATAGCCGACTCTCACCACGAAGATTTGTATCTCCTGTATGAGCAAATTGAGAGATAGACGATATCCCGCCAATCCTCTTTCTGGAAATAAAAGATCTTCAGGATCATCAAGTTGTTTTCCTTCAATCAGATACAGATCCATCTTAATCACCTTCTCCTCATGATGAGTAAAGGAAGATATCACCCGGAAAAAAAACCGTATCTCCCCCCTTTGAATCTGGAGATGCCTTTTTCCAAAATCAAATCCTTTTTTGGATCCGCAATCTGCTTGTCGCTGAGAATCACATCTCCTTCGAGACCTCAATTCTACCCAGTAATCTCCTAGAATAACCAACCCATGAAGAACCGAAGGAAACCAAGCCCAGAGCATCTCAGACCCTAATGTCGCCGTCGCCCATTTCGTCGCTTTCTTTTTTGTTTTTTTTTTAGTTTTTTATTATTGCTTCGTACTACTTGTACATATAAGAAAAGAGAATGCTGGTTTATTGTGAATGGTGTTACAGTCTGGTATTTTATCACCGAACATGGACTCATCTCTGGATTATTCTGCCAATGGACTCATCTCTGGATTATTCTGCCATCAATATCCAACTTTTTTTCAAGAGGGTCAAGTATTGGGCAGTTTAGATTTTGTTGGGAGGTATTTTCCACTTGAAACAAGAATAAATTATGACTTTGTGGAGAAGAAGCTACTATCAATGAAACGTCTTCGTGGAGAAGATCGGTTGAAGGATGGCTGTCATGTACTTCTTTTATGCAGCCTAATTAATGGAAAGTCAAAGACATGACAGAACGCAGCCCTTGTGGAGCCCTTTTTGCTCAAAGCCGTTGATGATCTTGAGCTGTGTCAAACGTTTCCGTGAGAACGCTTGTTATTTGATGAGAATATGAAAAAAATTTATAATAGTTTTTAATTCCTGCGTATAGCGCGGGATACCATCTAGTAAATTATAAAAGTAAATTGTAAAAGGCAATGACGCTGCAACACAGAAAGAAAACATTTTTAGAAACATATAATTATGTCTATATAGTTTTATTTTAAAGAACTTAAATGAATACCATATAATCTAAAGTCATAATCAATATTCAAACTCAGTCTCCATAAACAAACAACTGATTATTAACTTTGGACTCTGACATGCAACAAAAAAAAATACATCGCTAAATTCAAAAGTTTATGGGATCCGAAAACAGTAAACATATAGCTTTAACAACAGTCCACATCTTTTACGAATCAGATTAATGACTTAGGGATATAGGCCACGTCTAAGTCGATGGAACTTGAACAAACAGGAGCGAAGTGTGTCAATCCAAAGATGAATATGGAATCCAACAAAGGAGAGAGCCGTTAGAAAAGCAAGGCAAACAATGAGGACTAAACTATACTTGGATTCTTCATAGCGGATCAAGATCATTGTCGCGGTGAAGGCAAAAACCATTGAGATGATGGACACAAACAATGCTAGTAGCCCTAACATTAGCTTCAATGGTAAGGTTGTCTGGAAATCACCTTCTGCATACTGAGAAGTTAGGATCGACGAGAAAACCACAATAGATGTCACAGATGAAAAGAGGGCAACTGAATCTGATAAGATAAACACATCGAACCAATATCTCTTTCTAAAATTAGGAAAGCTTGTCTTCTCGTCGTTTCCACCGGGTACAGTAAAGGCTGCGGCAAAAACCACAGTCGCGATCAGTGTTGCTACAAGCATACATGACGTCGCTGTGTCTTTCATCCATTTCTCTCCTTCTTTGCGTAAATTCTTGTGCTCTTTGGTAAACAGATCATGCGCTACTTCGCCCTTCTTGTTTTTTGCTTTGATATATGAACGAGGAACGATCTTTTTCACAGCCTGAGATGTTATTAGAAGGTTAGTAATTAAGACTATCTACATGGATAAAAATGGAGAAAAGATTATATTATTGCCATTGCGTAGTTATGCTTAACGTATACCTTAAACCAAAGGAGCTCTCTTTGCATCTGGAGTGCTGCCCCTGATACAACTTGTAGCCGACTTATAGGAGGCAAACGGGCCACAAGATGCAACAAGTTATTTTGCGATGAATCTTCTTTATAAGCTGCAATCAAATCCTTAATCGTCCCGAGTTCATAGATGATATTGAAGATCTTTTTATGACGATTTAAAGCAGCAATGTGGAACAAGCTCCGGTTCTTATCATCAACCTTCCATATCAGATCTGGATATGAGCGAATAAGAATCACTAGTAGCTCAACATTTCCAGATTGTGCAGCATCAAAAAGTAGATTTGAAGGTGAGCCTAGCAAAATCGAAACCTCCTTCACTGGCAATTGTACAACTGATTGCCATAGCTCCTCTACAAGCTGATAAGCTATGGTTCACATTTTAGCTTCACGAAAGAACCCTTCAAAAGCTAATTAAACAGAAATAGTTTATGTTAGACAAAGAATTCATTAGAATAAAAAGCGTATATTAGCATTCTAGATCATCCCGGCTTAAAGAAACTGCTCTTGGAATGAACAAGGTCTGCTACTTTGGTTAACCGAACCGAACCTAGCCTGGTTTTTTGTTTATTGGTTTACCGAAGTTTTTTTAGAGGACTAACAAATTAACCAAACAACTTTTGGTTTGGTTTGGTTGCCGGTTAATTTTGGTTTTGAGTTGAGTAACCGAAATTAACCAAATTTTGTTTCTTTTTTCTTGAAAATTTGGTTATTTTCGGTTAAATTTGGGTAATTTGGTCGGTTAAATTCGGGTATTGGTAAAAACTCGTCTAATTTAGGTATAAACTAGTCTAATTTCTGGTATAATTTGGTATAACTCGGTTTAGAAAAACTTGAAAAAAATACGGTTAACCGATCGGTTTGGTTTAACTGAGATCTTAATAGATGAAAGAAGAACAAAATAAGCTATATAAAACACCAAAGCAACTCTATAAACATATCCCAATGATTAACACAAAACGATATTAAAGCCATTTCATGATCTATTTTCTGTATTTAACTAAACCACAAAGCAGGCGTATGAAGCAATTATGTTACCATCCAAAGCAGGTTGAAGATATCAAACTGATTCGATGGTTAAGAGAAGTACAAGGAAAGCAACCACAAGACACATAGATTCATTTTTAATTGAACGATAACAAGTTACCTTTCAAACCGAATACTGTGAGTTTTCTTAGTTTAAGTTCATTCGAGTATCAAACTCTACAAAAGAATTAAAAACAGAATGTTACAACTTACAAGTTAAAACTATAAAGAAGAATTTAAGATATAGTATAAGAACTAACCTTTCTCAAGTTTATCATGTAACTCAACATCAGCAAGCATTTGTGCATTTGTAACAACCCTTTTTCACTTAACTTAATATCAGACTTCATCCATTTTTCGGTGCACATCAAGACCTCAATCATATATTGTGTTATACAACTTCGATATGGATCTAGGATCCGACCACTGGTGCTAAAGGCACTTTCAGATGCAGCAGATGACACTTGCATTGCAAGCACATATCTGGCTATTTCAGATAAAATCGGGTACTTAGCACCATTAACCCTCCACCAAGACAAAATATCAAACTCGGTTCCAACCATAGATGTGGGAATTTCTACCTTTTCCTTCAGATATATATCCAACTCATCCCTTGCATCTTCAACTCCTATTTCAGCAACCATCTCTGTATACGCAAAATCCATCCGTTCGTATCCACAATCATCATCCACTAAATCCATCGTTTCAAGAGTCTCCCCTGGAACATCATCTTGGCTACTAGAAGTCGATGCCTAAGTAGACTGAGTTGATGACAAAGTTGGTTCTATCCTATAACGCATACTATACTCCTTAAACAAAGAACACATAACATTAAGGACTGATTGATACATCTCTTTAGCTTCAGCAGTATCTTTACCATAGAGTTTCTCAAAGCACATCTTAGCAAATTGCATCTTCTTACACGATTCAAAGACACTTGCAACAATCAGCATCTTGTTGATGTGCTTCAGTCCATCCCAATATTTTTCAAATTTAGCTTTCATGTCATCATCTTTTTCCTTCAAATCTTAGTCAAAACTATTGCTCAAGCGAATCAGATTCCGCTATATAGTCACTATCTCACCATAGCACTTGTGAGAACAAACCGATGTAGAAGCTGAGACATGTAGAAAATGATTAGAAACATTCCAATCGTTTATAGCAGGCGGTCCAATCCATTTTTTACCAAGTCATTGAAGTAGTCATTGTACAGCTTGTCTTCAGCTTCCATTTTATCAAATGCCACCCTGAACTTTATAGCTCTTTGTAACATCAAATATGTAGAATTCCACCTTGTTTTGATATCCAAAGGCAAACTCCCCCTAGTCATCTTTCCTGTCTCAACTCTCAGCTCGAATGATTTCAATCTCGAAGTAGAGGATCTCACATACTGAATTGCGTTACAAATGGCTGCGACATTATCTCTTAGTTCAAGCAAACCGTCCTTGACAATCAAATTGATAATGTGAGCAGAACACCTCATATGCATAAAATCCCCTTTTAGAACCATTTCCTCATTCCCCAACAAACTGAATTCCCTCTGAAATCGCTTGAGAGCAGATGTGTTTGCAGTTCCATTGTCCACTGTAACTGTGAAAATTTTCTCTATTCCCCATTCAGCCAAGCACTCAAGAAAAACAGTAGCTATTGTTGGACCCTTACGATCGGTGATGTACTTAAACCCGATTATGAGCTTCCTTAATTGCCAACTTGCGTCAATAAAAAACACGGTAACTACCATGTAACTCGCACCTGTAGTTTGAGCAACCCATATGTCAGTTGTAATAGACACTCTTTGCTTGTTAGCCTTAATCAAATCCTTTAGCGGTACTTTCCTTCTCACATACATTTCAACAATGTCTCTCATTGCAGTTCTTCTTGACTGAGGCTTGTAGAGGTTGACTCGGTTGCAAAACTGTCTCCATCAAATACTTTCAACGAATGAAAGTGGCAATTCACTCAACACTAGCAACTCATTCGAAGCTTCTCTAAAAAACAGCTTCATAAACTTTTGAATTCATTAGATTTCCATCACGAGTAATGACTGTTGCACCTCGAGAATGACTTTCTTGCCATGCCTTGAACGACTTGCAGGATAGCTGATGCTTTTGCAAGTTTGAAGTCCCTGCTGATGATGCACATCCAAAAATTCGATGACAGTGATTACATGTGCATTTGTCACGGTTGTCCGGTGTTCTTGTATAATGGTCCCATACAGCAGACCTTGTATTCAGTGGCTTCCTTGGTTTAGATGGATGAGAACTAGCCTTTCTTTTGCCACAATCATCTATACCCGTGCTTCCATCTTGTGTTTCCGTAGATTCGGTTTCTTTGTCAGTATCAATGTTCTCTGGAAGTGGTGAAGAATCCATCTAAACATAAAAAAAAAAAAAAAACAGAATAAGACATCAACAAAATAATACAAAAGAAGCAGATAAGAGTCCAACAAGTACGAGAGACCAAATAAGAAAACAAGAACACCAAATTATAATTCAGAACAGCATCTTCTAAGAATCGAAACAACACCAAAACAAACAACACAACAGAAGATAAATGATACTTCAAATCAAGACTAGAAATAGAGACACAATTCGATACTTGAAACAGATACAGACTTGAAATATAGCCACATTTTGAGAGACACCAAACAAAACAAGTAAACAACACAACATAAGCTAATGAGACTCGGGTATAAGATAATAAAACTCGAAATAACACCAAAGAAATCAACAAAAAGATAATAAGACACGAAATAGAGACACACAGAGATTGCAAAACTATATAAAGAAGAAGAAGAATAAGACTCGAAATAGATACAGAGTTACAGTCATAGATGTATGAACAATAAAAAGGGGTATTGGAATATAAGATGAAGATGAAGATTTTGTTACCTGAGATCGATTTCTAGATGTCTCTGAAGGAAGAGACAGCGACGAAGATGTGTTTAGGGCTTCCAGCTTGTCTGATTAAGGATTTATACTTCTCAAATTTTGCAAATGTATCGCGAGCGGCAAAGAAGTTGAACAGTCGAAGGAAACTCAACCGGCAAAGATAAGTAAAAGCGGTTTAGGGATTCATATTTCTTCCGGGTATTTGGGATACATGTTCGGATCTCGGATAAAATCTGATCCAACCCGGTATCCGAACTGCATTAAGACATAGATCCAGTCGGATATTTCTTAGTATTCGAATCCGATCCGAACCGCATTTTTTCGGATCGATACCGGTTGGGATCTTCGGATCCGGATAATATGCCAAGACCGACACATATCAATGGTTTCTTGAAAGACTTGGTTCTGATCATCGTCCAGTAGTGGTAAAATTCATTAATGATCAAGAACATTTAAGGGGACAATTTAGATTTGATAAAAGACGGGTAGAAGATCCAACCTTTACTGCGGTTATTCAGAGATCATGGAACAATGTAAAATCTAGATCTGCTCACTCTTCTATGATCAGTATTGCAGAATGTAGGAAGGCCATTAGTCAATGGAAAATAAATTATGACTCAAATTCTTTGATCATAATTAAAAGATTGCGAATGGAGTTAGATATTCGACTTGCTTCAAGATTGTACTCTAGGACGGAAGGATTCGAACCTCCGAATAGCGGGACTTCCTTGTTGGGCTAGAATTGCAGTAATCAAGAGAGATTTAGGTATTTCTTTTAGAGAAGAAGAATATTTTTGGAGGCAAAAAGTCGAGAAAAATGGTTGCTGAGGGAGATAAGAATATGAAATTTTTTCAAGCATCAGTTAAATCCTAAGCTGCATGGAAACAGGAGCGGGTACGTGGAACCGAAATCGTATGGAAGTGCAGAAGCGAATTTTTAGAAAAAATTAGGAAGCGGATACGTGTTGGAAGGGTGTATATATATTATTTTAAATTAAAAAAAATTGAGAACAACGATTTATCTTGAATGGTTTTCTAGATAAATTGATGCATAATATATCAAACAAATAATAATCAAATTTAAAATATTTTGTTTGGTTTTCAAAGTCATGAAGAAGAAAACTAAAAAACTATAAAGTATAGAAAATGAGAATTGCAAAAGATGGTTCATAATTTATATGTTTCTTAATTAGGTTTTTTGATACCATAATAAAAAACCAAAATTATCCTAAAGTTCTTTAATAATTTATTATTTTTTACGATTTTAAATTTGGAATCATAAAAATCGAAACACTTCTAATTTGGAATCGTAAAAATCAAAACGCTTCCAATTTGGAATCAATGCTTCTAAAATGATTCTAACTTGGGATTTTTGGAATCGCGCTTCCGCGACGTTTCCTTGCGATTCCAAAAACTTCCGATTCCGATTCCGATTCCGATTCCGAAGAGGAAAGCGGACCTCTAACGAAGCTTCCGTGCTACATAGGTTAAATCCAATCGGATTAAAAACTCTTTGTCTTATCTACTTGATGATGATGGGGTTGAGCATATACTTCTACTTGAACACTTGGACATGTCGCTATTAAGATCTTTTCTCAGCTCTTTAAATCATCTGCTCCTACTCATATCAATAGACATTTGGAAGGCTCTCAAGTAAGAGTCACAACATGTATGAATCTTGATTTCACGAGAGAGATCACTGTGGATGAGATTCGTCATGCAGTTTTTTCAATTAATGGAGAGAGTGCACCTGGGCCGGATGTTCTTACTGGGTTGTTCTCAAAAAACATTGGACACTTGTTAAAGATCATGTCATTACTAAAGTCCTTAGCTTTTTCAATTATGGGAAGCGTCCGGAGGCATGGAACCACACCAATTTATGCATGATTCCCAAGGTAACAAAGCCGAAGAGAATGACAGAATTAATGCCTATCGGTTTGTGTTATGTCCTCTATAAGATAGTGTCTAAGATTTTGGCTGCTAGGCTGAAAGTGCATCTTCCGGATATTGTCTCTCCTACTCATTCGGTTTTTGTTAATAATAGTTAATCTCTGACAATATTCTTATTGCTCATGAGATTATGCACAGTTTAAGAACAAATACCAAGCTTTCTAAATCTTTCATGGCTGTTAAAACAGACATGTCTAAGGCTTATGATAGAGTGGGATGGTCCTTTCTACAGGAGCTATTTTTTGCTTTGGGAATTAATGATTAATGGATTTCTTGGATTATGGGTTGTATCACTTCAGTTTCCTATTCAGTTTTGATCAATGGAAAACCTGCTGGCTCCTTTAAACCAGAAAGAGGTATTAGACAAGGAGATCTGATATCTTCATTTCTCTTTGTTCTTTGTAAGGAGGTATTTGTTGAACAAAGCGGAAAAGGAAGGCAAGCTCACTAGATTCAATTTACTACTTCAGATCCGTTTATCAACCATCTCTTATCTAATGATGATACTCTTTTTATATGCAAAGCAACTAAGGAAGAATGTGAAATGGTTTTGACTTTTTTATCTGATTATGAAAGAATTTTGGGCCAAATTATTAATGTCGATAAATCAGCCATTACCTTTGGTTTGAATGTGAAGAAAGACACTAAAGAATGGATTAAAAGTAGATCGGGTATTGGATTAGAAAGTAGAACTGAGTTTTATTTAGGCGTCCCTGAATGTTTAAGTGGTTATAAACATCAACTTCTAGGGTTTCTTAAAGATAAACTGCAAGCAAGACTGACTCGATGGTATGCAAAAACTCTATCTTTAGAAGGGAAGAAAATCTTGTTAAAGTCCATTGCGATGGCATTGCCTGTTTATGCCATGACTTGTTTCAAATTGTCAAAATCTCTATGCAAAATTTGACAAGTGCTATGATGGATTATTGGTGGAATAACCTGCAAAGCCAGAATAAAATTCATTGGGTTGGAAAGGAAACTTTGACAATATTGCCTAAATGCTTGGGAAGACTAGGATTTCGTGATCTTGAATGTTTTAGTCAAGCTCTTCTTGCCAAGCAGGCTTGGCGATTGCTAAATTACAAGGACAACCTTTTCTCAAGATTTTTTAATAACATGTATTATCCGAATAATCAGTTTCTTTTTGCTCCTCATGGATCTAGACTGTCCTATTTTGTAGAGAACTACTTATGCCTAGTTTGAAAAGAATGATAGGGAATGGTCAGAATGCAAGGGTATGGATTGATAATTGGCTTTTTGATGGGCGAGCTTATAGACCTGCTAGTTTTCAGCCTTTGATGAATATTGATCTAAGGGTTTGCCAGCTTATTGATCTATCTACTCAAAATTGGAATTTGGGCCTTCTGAAGCAACTTTTCTTTCCGAATGATATTGGCATCATTCTGAAACAAAGACCTTCTGTATCATTTGAGGATATCTATTGTTGAGCAGGAACTTCTAATTGACAATTTGATGTTAAATCCGGGTATGAATTGAGTAGTAGAGGCGTGTCCATCTTTAACTCCGATCTTCGAAAACTGTTGGAAACCAAAAACTGCACAAAAATAAAGATCTTCCTATGGAAAATTTTGAAAGGAGCTCTCGATGTTGGTGAGAGATTAAAGACACGAGGGATGTCTTCAACTGATGGGTGTTTAATTTGTGTGGAGAAGAATTTGAAACTGTGAACCACATTCTATTTCAGTGCCCATTAGCAAGACAAGTTTGGGCTCTCTCAAACGTCCCCATCAAGCCCTTCTGGTTTTGGAAATACAATTTTGAAAATATGAATCACTTGTTTCAAGTGTCTCATTTTCCGGTCTTGCCACAAGATATTCGTGATGTAAATCCATGGACTCTTTGGTCTCTCTGGAAGAATAAAAATAAGTTGTTATTTGAGGGTGAGAGTCACATGGCAAACAAACTTGTTGATAAAGCTTACAAAGAAGAAAAGTTATGGTATTCTGCTCAAACTACAGATCGTGGCAAAGACAAATTAAAATATTTAATACATCGGGGTTGGACACCTCCTTTACGAGAAGTGAAATGTAATATTGGTTTCTCTTGGTTGAAAAAGAAAGCACTGGCAGGAGCGGTCTAGGTGGTCTAGAATGCTTTAGGAGATGTTTTATTTCACAGTCGGAGAGCATACTCTCGGGTACATTCTCTCTTTCAAGCTAAGATTAAGAGTTGGGAATGGGCTTTAGAAAGTATGAAAAGCTTGCATTTAGATCATGTCACATTTGGAGCTACTACTTTTAAGCTTATCCAAGCTCCTATCCTAAGGATTGGCCTGCCATAGTAGGTTACATTGCTGAGCTTTTGAGTTTCACAAAGGATCAATTGCATTGGTTCATTGTGATGGTACCATTAGATTGCAATAAAGAAGCCTCTACAATAGCAAAAAGTGTAGTCTAAGATGGTAGATTTCAATCATATGTTGCATTGGGATATCCTTGATGGTTAAAGGAAGTTTTTGAGAAAGAAATGGTGATTAGGTGTGAGTCTGGGGGTTGATCAGTGATTATTTATAACTCTTAGGGGTTTTGGGTAATAAGGTGATGATTTCGGTTTACGATTTTTCTTTTTCACTAAGGTTTCAAGAAAGAACAAAAAAAGTAAAAAAAGAATTTGATTTTTAGAAAAGACAAAAACAAGTCGGTCTTGGTTAGATAAGTTTATTGCAGAGTCCTAGATTATCGCTTTGTCCAATTTATGTTTCAATCTGAAACAGACTTGTTATCAGTTCAACGAAGGGAACCATGGTTTTTAATAACTGGTTTGTAGCCTCTCAAAGATGTTAGATATTCCTGATATTGATTTTCTCACAACTATAAGTCTTTGGGTTCAAATCAGAGGTATCCTTCTTCCCTATGTTTCTGAGGACACTTGTCTAATCATTGCGGCTACTCTTAAGGAA
This sequence comes from Kernera saxatilis, assembly GCA_900406395.1. Lineage (NCBI taxonomy): Eukaryota > Viridiplantae > Streptophyta > Magnoliopsida > Brassicales > Brassicaceae > Kernera > Kernera saxatilis. The sequence continues at coordinate 8,093 of OVAY01001669.1, read as the reverse complement.
TTCGTCAAATTAGATTATCATGCAGCCTCTACTTCTCAGATTGCTTCCTTACGGGTTTGGATTCGAATTGGTATCACCGATAGGATAAGTTTTTTTAGGCGGGTTATATTTCAATCAGGAGAAACGGCAATGCTTAGTTTTCAATATGATCGTCTCCGTCGAATATGTAGCCACTGCTCGAGTCTTACTCATCACGTTAACCACTTCTATGTTCTACCTTCAATTCCCAATCAAGTGAAGAATCCAGCTGAATCCCCTTATAGAAGAATGGAAGTTGTTGATGTGCTGAATCAATGTGATCAAAATTCTCAATATCAAAACTCTGACGCATCTTTTCTAGAGCTGTTATCACAGCCTCCACGACCTGATACTCCCCCAATTAATTATGAGGAACTTGCAAGCTACCTCTCCTCTTTAGTATGTTCACCTTACAATTCAGGAGATTTTTAATCAATGTGTTGCACCCATTCTGCATTCACTCAAGAGGAAAGAATCGGTGGGTTCAAATGTTCAGCAGAATCATGACCCAGAACTTTGGTCTACTACCTCTGAGATTGGTGAATCTTCTAAACAAAAGCAATCAGTGGAGTCGGAGGATCACACACGGGATCAGCCTCAGAAAAATAAAGGTATAAGATTGGAGGTTTGTAAGAAACCCCCTAAGAAGAGGTAATATCTCAAGTTGTGATTTCATCATGGGGTTACTACTAACAATTATCTCCATGATGATATTCTTTTGGAAAATTGTTAATATCTTGTGGTGTTAAAATGACCACGTTTAGTGATGTGTTTCTACTCTAATCGACAACGGCTTGTTTCCTATCATTTCATCATGGTTAAGTTAGTTTGACTATGCTTTGTGCAAGTCACTCTGTATAGTATAACTGTTCCCTTTACTAGAAAAGCTACTCTCTATGATCGCCATCTATTGACAATTGATAGTGGGGTTGTGTTAAACTTATGTTGGTTTGGCTTCTTTGCTTTGCGGTTCAAGTCAAGAAGATCTTTGAAGATGCTCTTGTTGCAGGTTTTGATGGTCTTATAATGTAAGGTTCAAATGTGTTTGTTTCAAGCTTTTGCTACGGCAATTCATCTTTGTAATCATTACCACACGATCTTCTTGTTTTTGGAAGTGATGTATTGGTTCTTAACATTAATAAAATGGTGTTTCAGTGAAAACAAAAAAAGATCCGCGTGTGATCTCTTCTTTAATTACGTGAATACTATTGTCTTTTTAGAAAAAAATATTTACATACCAGCCTGATGGTGTTAGCTCATTTTGTTTGTGGGCTATGCTCCACCTCATGAGTTCGATAAAGGCAGATGAGAAGAAGAGAAAAGTAGATATATGACATAGTCTTTTTTTTTTTTTCTGTAAGAAGAGCATTTTTTTTTTTTGTTATTAATTATCATGTTTAAATTTTGGTTGCACAACTATGTAAAAATGTGTAGATATAAAACATGTCTATTTTTTTTGTCATCTTATATTTACAAAACTTGTGACTTCAAAGTAAAACCATAAAAACATTTGATAAATATAAATCTTTATTTTATTTTACTTTAACTTACTTAAATTAAAAAAATAGAGTTTTCAAATTTGTTTAGATGTTCACTTAATTTATTAAAGCGTAAATTATAAAGCACGAAGAAAACAGAATATATATTTTATGTTTTGGCTATGTAATAAGTTAAAAAAAAAAAACTAATTGTAAAAATATCCAACATAATAAATATTTTAAGTTATAAACAAATGTTATGTGTCTTATATCCGAATTATAATAATCAAAGTTCATAAATACTAATAAGTGCTCATATATTTTGAACTCATTCATAAACTTATTTTACCGCGTAAAAAAATATATACTAACGTTATCTCATTGAATAATTGAGTTATTTAACTATAAATTCACAAGTTTGTGTATACAAAATTTAAAATTAAACATTTTTCCGCGGTGTACTGCGGGTTAAAACCTAGTCTAATGTAAAATCAAATCTTTGTTAAAATTATAAATGAGAGATCATTAAACAAATAACATTGTATTTTAACTAGTATTTAAAAATCATTCACATGATTTTGAAAAAGATATAAAAATCCATTAACCAATAAACCTAGACGTCGAAACACAAATAAAAAGATTAGTCGTTCTACAAAATTTCGTCCAATATAGTTACGGACTTTGCGACATAATTTACTGAAGTAAATCTTGCGACAGATTTTGCGATAAATTTATTAATAAACTTTTGTAATAAAATATGTAGCAAAATTTATCTAAATGGAAATATTTAGGACAAAATATGTAGCAAAATTTAGCTAAATCCTCGTAATGAGCCTAGGCTAAAAACAAGACTTGAATCGACGAATTGGACTTGTATTAATCAATGAATGAGTATCGAATACAAAACGAGATCTCGTAAGAGATGTGTTTTAGAGAATAAATGTGGGAGCTCGTCGAGTTCGTAGGCGGGAGTTCGTTGAGCGTACAAAGTCTACAAAAATAATAAAGATGATGATTATTGTCTGCAGAGATGATGGAAGAATATGAATGTCCTCCATTGTGCATAAAACTCTTTTTTATAGCCTTCTTGTGGATGTTGTCAAATCCCCCGAAAGTAGGATGAGATCCCTCAAATCTCAGGCGAGATCCCTCAAATATAGCAAAATCCTCGTAATGAGCCTAAACTAAGAACAAGACTTGAATCAACGAATTGGACTTATATAAATCAATGAATGAGTATCATATACAAAAGGGGATCTCGTAAGAGATGTGTTTTAGAGAATAAATGTGGGAGCTCGTTGAGCTCGTAGGCGGGAGCTCGTTGAGCTCGTAGGCGGGAGCTCGTTGAGCTCGTAGGCGGGAGCTCGTTGAGCGTACAAAGTGTATAAAAATAAAAAACATGATGATTATTGTTTGGAGAGATGAAGGACGAATCTGAATGTCCTCATTTGTGTATAAAAATCATTTTTATAGTCTTCTTATTGATGTTGTCAAATCCCCAAAAATAGGATGAGATCCTTCAAATCTAGGGAGNCCCACGTGCTACCAGATCCCTCAAATCTAGGGATTACCTTTGACCCATTTAGATTAGTTTCAACCTTCCCACGTGCTACCAGATCCCTCAAATCTAGGGATTACCTTTGACCCATTTAGATTAGTTTCAACCTTCCCACGTGCTACCAGATCCCTCAAATCTAAGAGATCTTCCTAAATTGCTGGGATTCACCTTGAGTGGTTCAGATTGACGTCCTTGAACTCGTTGGGAGCTCGCAGCTTACGGTAAAAGCTATTAAATTTGGGTTTCATGAGCTCCTATTGACACTTTGATGGATTTGGGCTATGGGCTGGCTCGTTTGGTCCTTTTACTTGGCTTTCACATATGGGCCGGATTTGGTGACAAATCCAACTCCAATAGTTGCCCACCAGTCCTTTGAGTGAATTTTTGAACTTAAAGGCTGATGAGTAATATGATAATCTTTTACGATTTGAGTTTGGCTCAAACAAAATTCTGTTCATATGGGATGCAAAGCTTCTGACAGATTTAAAGTCGCTAGATAAGCTCGAGAGAGCTTAAGTCGTTGGAGACCTTGCAAAGAGCTTGGGAGAGCTGAGGTTGTTGGAAACCTTGTAAAGAGCTTAGGAGAGCTAAGGTCGTCGTAGACCTTGTAAAGAGTTCGGGAGAGCTGAGATCATTGGAGATCTCATAGGAATCTCGGGAGAGCTGAGGTTGTTGAGGACCTTGGAAAGAGCTCGGGAGAGCTGACATCGGATATCTCTAAGGAGCTCGAGAGAACGAAGGCCGTTGGAGACCTCGTGTGGAGCTATGGGTTGTACTCAATATTCGTAAGGAATAATAGGGAAAGTTTATGGAGTGGCTAGACTCGAGGGGCAAGCTGCCTACGTACCCCGTAAAAGGATCAAGCCTGTAAGTAGTTCGATTATTTAGTTCCCCGGTGATTTATTTTGATGGTATAGTGTTTTTGATTTTTGTGAGCTTGTAAACGCTATAGCGTATTACCTCGATGATCTGGAGGGAACCTTCCCAAGTGGTTCCCAGTTTTCTGGCACCAAACTCTTTCAGCAGGACCACTCCCTCGGAGATATCGAGGGTCTTGGTTTTTGTTAAATCGACGGACTAAAGTAACCATCTCTTCCACGGTGACTGCCTAGTGCGATGCACGATGGAGAGCTTCATCGAGTGTTGCGGGCTTTCTTACTATCAGCTCCTCTTGGAACTTTGACGAGTACCAGAGTCTGTTGCGTAAAGAGGCCAGAGCCACTTTATTGTTTAGATTAGAGATTTTTGCTTTCACCTCTTTGAATATGGTGATGTAAGACCGTAGTGCTCATCGTACCTTTGGGTTAAGGTACAGAGATCGGCTTCTAAAAATCGTGATTCGATGAATATCGAATATTGCTTCAAGAAAGATGATACGAGCTGGATAAAATTGTCGATGGAGTTCTCTTTTAGACTGGCTAACCATTCGAGGGCCGGTCCGACAAGGTTCTCAACGAAGACACGACAGTAGCCCGCCTCTTTCTCTTGTTCGTTTAGGTGAGCTTGGGTTACATCAAGCCCGAATGCCCTGACGTGAGCCTTTGGATCGGTGTTCCCAACATATTCAAGAATCTGGATCATTTTTGTGTCTTAGATCTGAGTGTTAGTGATTCTATCAATGAACGGAGTTCGACGGGTTTCTTCGATTACCCGATCGATCTCAGGTGCTGAGTTCGTTGCCATGTGAATTTGCGAATCTAGGCGATAAAGCTCGACATTAGTTTATTCGACATATATTTGGACCGATTCGAGATCGGTCAAGGTATGACGGTATGGTGAGTTTGGAGCGTTTGGAGCGTTTCTACATGACATTCTTGGTGTATACTTGAGTTATCCAGATTGTTTAGCTGCTGGTGACCTAAGTGGTTACCTGTGCTGATGTGTGGGAGCTCACGCTCCAATGTTGATGTGTGGGAGCTCACATTCTTGGGGTATACTTGAGCATGTGTTGCGCTCACCATCATGTTAATTTGCCTTGAGGAGCTAGGCGTTGCGTAGACTTGCGAATCATGTTCGCGGGAGAGAGCTTTGATCAGGTAGTAGAACTCGTGCTAAACTCGGGCTCGTGAGCTCTACCCGAGGTCGGGAGATTTCCATTGGATTTGAGCTCGAGAGCTCTACCCAAGGTCGGGAGGTGTTCACTAAATGTGTTGTGAGATCTCTCTCTCTCGTTGATCGAGTCGCGTTGAAAGAGACCGAGTTACACTTTCTTGGTTCTGTGCTTGGTTGACTAGGGAGCTGAGAATTCTTCAGATTTTTGCCATGTCATCTAAAATCTGCCTTGCGGGCTCGAGAAGAAGCGGCGAAATAAGTCGTGCTGCTTTGGTTCTTATATGGTTTTGAACAATTCACGTGGTTCTTCAGATCTGATCCAGATTTCTGAATTGACCCAGACTGATCTCACGGCAGTGCGCTGGAATCCGCCGAAGCCGACTCAGGCTGAACCATGGCTTGGGAGCTCGGTCCATTGCTATTTACTTGAATGGGAACTGATGCGTTATGTCGTTCTAAAACAGTCAAGATCAGCGAGTTGGGGCTCGATCTAATGGATTCCGATTGGCTTGGATCCATTTAGTTTCTTTGACAAATCTGAGCTAGGACTCTTGAGTCGAAGAATTTAGAGTTATCTTCACCATAGACGCCAAAATGTGGATACTAAAAATCCACACCCTAGATTTTATAGATTAAGATTAGGGAATTAGGGTCTAAAACCTCGTACTGAGCCTAAGCTAACAACTAGACTTGAATCAACGATGTGTTTTAGAGAATAAATGTAGGAGCTCGTCGAGCTCGTAAGTGGGAGCTCGTTGAAAGTACAAAGTGTACAAACATAATAAAGATGATGTCCTCCTTTGTGCATAAAACTCCTTTTTATAGCCTTCTTGTGGATGTTGTCAAATCCCCCAAAAGTAGGATGAGATCCGTTAAATCTAGAAAGAGATCTTTGAAATATAGAGATTACCTTTGACCCATTAAAATCAACCTCAATCTTCCTACATGCTACCAGATCCCTCATATCTAGGAGATCTTCCTAAATTTATGGGATTCACCTTGAATTGTTCAGATTGACATCCTTGAGCTCGTCGGGAGCTTGCAGCTTGTGGTAAAAGCTAACAAATTTGGGCTTCATGAGCTCCTATTGATAGTTTGATGGATTTGGGCTATGAGCTGGCTCATTTGGTCCTTTTACTAGGCTTTCGCATGTAGGCCGAATTTGGTGACAAATCCAGCTCCAACAATATCTTCTATTTTTTTGCCAAAAATAATAATTCATAGTTGATGTTAGGGAGAGTTACTCAAACAGCACAAAAAGAAAGTCTAATGAAAAAATGAGCATAAAATTGTTGAAAATTACTATAAGGTTTTTTAAGACAAAATTACCCTTAAAAGCTTTTGAAACGAAAAACAATATAACAAAATTGCCATTAATGAAAAATGGTGAAAGTGGGAAAAAAGCAAAAATTTTGGCGGGAAAAAAGAGCGGGAAATGAAAACTCTACCGCTGGTTTGGCGGTAGAGTTTTGAGGGTGATAGAGTTTCGCAGTAGAGATATGTATAATTGATAGATTTATTTGATAGACTTATACACAATGATGATAGAGTAATGAAAAGATGATAGAGATATTAGGGGTTGATAGAGTTAAATGGTACAATAATGATACATGGCGACAGAGATATTAAATATCAGTAGAGTTATAGTGAGCAATAGAATTAATCAGTAGAGTTATACGACATGATGATAGAGATAATGGTGGTTGTCAGACTTATTGGCAAAAATAGAGTTATGCGGTAGAGTTTAGGGACGAAGCAACAAATTTAAGGTCGTGAGTAACTATATCTACGGTCGAGTTATGTTATGATATGACAGAGATTTGGTGCAGTGGTAGAGTAACAAATCTTTACCGATAGAGTTATACAGTAATTGATAGAGTTTAGTTAAGTTTTAATTACTAGGATAACACAGACATGGCAACAGAGATAATTTACGACACAGTAGAGTTTATTTATGGGCTATTGACGTGGTAGATTTTAATAAGTTATTTGATGGTAGATTTACGTGTTACTTAAATAGCAAAAAAGTGTTAAGAGTTATGAAACAATGACCCGACAGAGTTTCCCATATTATAAAAAACTACGGCAGAGTTATATGGTGAAAATGTCGGATTTCAGCTAACGTAGTCTGTGCTCGGGAGGAGCGATTTCAAGTTTACCAGAGCAAAAAAAAAATTGGCTCAGGTTTTTTCAATTTTGAGTCAACCCAAATTCTTAAAATATAGAATTATATAGATGATCTTCAAGGTGAGAGCATAATAACACGATTTTTAAGAGGATCCTTACCATTTCTGTCTATACAAAAGTGGTGTCGAGCAAAAGAAAATTGGCTCGAATTTTTTTAATTTTGGCTCGATCCAAAGTCTTAAAATATAAGATTATATAGATGATCTTCAAGGTGGAAACATAATAACACGATTTTTAGAGGATCCTTACCATTTTTGTTTATACAAAAGTGGTGTCGAGCAAAAGAAAATTGGTTCGGGTTTTTTTAATTTTGGCTCGACCCAAAGTCTTAAAATATAGGATTATATAGATGATCTTCAAGGTGGAAACATAATAACACGATTTTTAGAGGATCCTTACCATTTTTGTCTATACAAAAGTGGTGTCGAGCAAAAGAAAATTGGGTCGGGTTTTTTTAATTTTGGCTCGACCAAAAGTTTTAAAATATATGATTATGTAGATGATCTTCACAGTGAGAGCATAATAACACAATTTTTAAGAGGATCTTTACCATCTTTTGTCTATATGATGGTGGCATAGACCAAGTGAAAATTAAAAAAAAAAAAATTGTTATGCATGGTGGCTAATCTTTAGAGAGGTTGTAAAGTTCTTGCTTTTGTTTCAATATCTGTTCATTTAGACATTATGTACTTAAAAATAAGTATGTCAGTAAAAGATTGTAAGGCTAATAATTCTGCCATAATCAACATGGTTGCTTTTGGAGGCTCTACCATAATCAACACGGTTGCTTCTGGAGGTTC
>OVAY01001668.1:0-26175 GCA_900406395.1 Kernera saxatilis | reverse complement strand
TCTCAAGCTTGTCTTTGTTCGGTCATTCAAGTGAATCAACGAGCTAAAGACATCCCTCTTGTTCGGCTATTCAAGAGAATTAACGAACAACAGGTTTATCTTACGGTTAGACTGAGCCAGTTTGGTATCAGAGCCGAAGACGATCATGCCAGCGAGGAAGAATATCAACGCTGATGTTGGACACAACGAGGAGCCGTTCAATGAATGGGCTGAGCTTCACAAAACACTCTTGGCGATGCAGGAGAATATCCAAGTAACAATTACCAATTCAATTCATGAGTTGGCTGAGACGGTGTTGCATAATCAATTCCCGCAACACGAGTTGGAGTCCGAGAATTCTGATGATAGTCGTAACCCCTTCGCACGAGATCAGACTCCACGACACAGAAATTATGGTGATACTCGAGACCGAGATCGTAATCGAGATCGAGATCATGATGATAGGAGGTGGGAATCAGGCTTTAAGCTTGACATACCTGAATTTCAAGGAAGCGTGCGCGGCGAGGAGCTGTTAGATTGGCTTGTCGCGGTGGAGGAAGTCATGGAATTCAAACAAGTTCCAGAAACAAGGAAAGTTGCGTTAGTGGCAACTAAGTTTCGTGGGCGAGCAGCATCGTGGTGGATGCAACTGAAGATGACGCGAGTTCGAACAGGAAAAGAGAAGATTGCGACATGGCCGCAATTGCAAAAACACTTGAAGCGTTCGTTTTTCCCACAAAATTACGATCGCACAATGTATACGAATCTACAAAATTTGCGACAAGGACCTCGTTCGGTATAGACGAATATGCTGATGAATTTTTCCTTTTGATTACGCGTAATGAGATTTTCGATAGTGAGATTCAATTGGTTTCACGGTTCATTGGAGGTTTGCGACAACAACTTCAGAACACGTTGATACAATTTGATCCTTCTACTTTGGCGGAAGCTCACCGCAGAGCTTTAGCTTTCGAACAACAATTCAAGTCAAATACGTCTTGAAATGCTGCAAATCGTTCTAGACCAGCGGGAGTGGTGAGTACAGAGGTAGGAAAACAAGCTTCTCTTCCTCGTGACGGAGATGACGCAGCCAATGTTCCTATCACGAAAGGGGAGACTCAGCTTCCTAGACGATCGTCACGACCTAACGCTTTAAGATGTTTTACTTGTGGTGAGTCTGGTCATCTTATGACGGCATGTCCACAAAAACACAGGCGTGGGCTGTTAATTGATGAGGCGAAGTGGGATGAGTATGCTGATGAGGCTGAAGATGAGAGTGAAGGTGTTCATTTACCGGAGGAACGCAATCATGGTGATCAAGGTCACATGTTAGTGACGCGGGTGTGTCTAGCTCCGGCGGTGAGTGAAGAGCCGTGGTTGAGAACAAATATCTTTCACTCGACTTGCACGATCAAGGGGAAAATATGTCGTTATGTGATTGACTCTGGAAGTTGCCGTAATGTCATATCGGAAGAAGCTTGTCGAAAGCTGGGTCTTCAACGTGAAAACCATCCTGCCCCTTGTACATTAACGTGGTTAAAAGAGGGCACGGAGATATGCATTAGTCAACGAGCCTTAGTGTCTTTATCTATTGGGCAATATTACAAAGATAAAAAATTTTGTGATATAGTGCCTATGGATGTGAGTCACCTTCTTTTGGGGCGGCCGTGGCAATATGATTGTGATGTTTCTCATAGCGGGAAGAGCAATGAATATAGTTTTGTGTTTGCAAACCGCAAAATTGTGTTAGTTCCTAGTCCTGAGATCTCTTTGATTCATCCTAAAGGTCGTGAGAATGTGGATACTGGCCGAGAGATGCAGCAAAAGGCGAGTATGTTGTTGTGTTCTCAAACGGTTTTTGAGACTGAATTTCAAGATACGGGGTTTGCAGTGATTCTTTTGGCAGTCAATGCGTCTCCGTCTACATCACCGCAGCCACAACCTTGGATCACTCGTATGATAGAAGAATTTGAGGATGTGTTTTCTGCAGAGTTACCACAGGGTTTGCCTCCACTTCGTGATATTCAACATCAAATTGATTTGGTGCCAGGCGCGAGTTTTCCTAATCGCCCGCATTATCGAATGAGTCCACATGAGCACGAAGAGCTGCGTCGGCAAGTGGAAGAATTGCTGGCAAAGGGTCATGTGCGTGAGAGCCTTAGTCCGTGTGCGGTGCCAGCTCTCGTTATTCCAAAAAAAGACGGGACATGGCGTATGTGTGTTGATAGTCGGGCCATAAATAAAATCACGGTGCGTTATCGTTTTCCTATTCCGCGCTTGGATGACTTACTCGATCAGATTGGGATCAAGCGGTGATATTTTCAAAGCTTGATCTCAAGAGTGGTTATCATCAAATTCGAATACACCCTGGTGATGAATGGAAAACAGCGTTTAAGACGCGGGAGGGTTTATTTGAGTGGATGGTGATGCCATTTGGGTTGTCAAATGCGCCAAGTACATTCATGAGGGTGATGAATCAAGCTCTAAGACCGTTCATCGGTAAATTCGTAGTGGTCTACTTTGATGACATATTGATTTTTAGCTCTTCGGTGGAAGACCATATGAAGCATTTACGACAAATTTTGTTGGTGTTAAGGCGTGAAACTTTTTTGTGGCTAGACAGAAGTGTGAACTGGGTGTGGAGCGTGTTCTTTTTCTTGGATATGTCGTCTCAGCTGCCGGTTTGTCAATGGATTTGAGTAAAGTGGAGGTGGTGAGGTCTTGGCCAGAACCACGTACGGTTTCGGAAGTACGGAGCTTTCATGGTCTCGCATCATTCTATCGTCGTTTTGTGCCTCATTTTAGCTTTATAATGGCACCATTGACAGATTGTATGAAGGATAACAAGTTCGTGTGGACCGCTGCAGCTCGTGACGCGTTTGAGCAAATAAAACGTAAACTCACGACGGCTCCTATTTTGGTGTTACCTGATTTTTCTTTGCCATTTGAACTTCATTGTGATGCTTCTAAATTGGGGATTGGCTCTGTGTTGAGTCAACAAGCATTACCCATTGCTTATTTTAGCGAAAAACTATCGGGAGCTCGGAGTCGCTATAGCACTTATGACGTAGAGTTTTATGCAGTTGTTCAAGCCATTAAGCATTGGCGTCACTATCTTGTACATCGTGATTTCATCTTGTTCACCGATCACGATGCTCTTAAACATCTTGACAGCCAAATCAAAGTCTCTTCTAGGCATGCTTCATGGATAGCGTATCTACAACAATTTACTTTCTCTATTCGGCACAAGTCGGGCAAGTTGAATTGCGTGGCAGATGCGTTGAGTAGGCGTCATACTTTGTCAACGACAATGCACATTGCTGTACCGGGCTTTGCGTCTTTTTCAGACCTTTATGAAACCGACCCGTTCTTTCATCCGATTTTGGTAGCCATTAGAGATGGTACCCGTTCTGACTTCACGCTCACAGATGGGTTTCTTTTTCGTGGTGTTCAGCTTTGTGTCCCCGGCTGTAGTCTTCGTTTGAAGTTAATTGAGGAATTGCATGCGGAGGGACATGTGGGACGTGATCGTACTCTCCAACTTGTTTCGGCTTCTTATTATTGGCCTACGCTTCGCCGTGATGTTGAGAGATTTGTGAAGCGTTGTCGAGCTTGTCAATTGGCAAAAGGATCAGCTTCTAATGCAGGTTTATACCTTCCTTTACCGGTTCCCACTCAGCCATGGACAGATTTAAGTATGGATTTTGTGTTGGGGCTTCCTCGAACACAACGGGGAAACGATTATATCTTTGTCGTGGTGGATCGTTTCTCTAAAATGGCTCATTTTGTGCCTTGTAAACGGACTACAGATGTTGTGCGTGTGGCTCAACTATTTTTCCAGGAGATTTACCGACTTCATGGTCTTCCCACGTCTATTGTGTCAGATCGAGATACGAGATTCTTAAGTCATTTTTGGCGTTCTCTTTGGAAGATGTTACATACGAGCCTCGATATGAGTACGGCATATCATCCCCAGACTGATGGTCAAACGGAAGTCACTAATCGGGCCTTGGGGAATATGCTACGTTGCCTTGTGGGGGATAATATTCGCTCTTGGGAAGCTCGCTTGTGTCAAGCTGAATTCGCTCACAATCATGCGATGAATAGGAGCTCCGGATTCAGCCCATTCGAGGTTGTTTATAGTTTGCTACCTCGTGGTCCTCTTGATTTAACATCTGTTCCTGATCCCCGGCGTCTTCATGGCCGTGCAATGGAGTTTGTTGAAGCATTGAAGAAAACACATCAGCAAACACATGAGCAACTTGAACTTTCTGCAGCTCGGTACAATGCGCAGGCTGATTCGAAACGCCGTGAATTGATTTTCGAACCAGGCGACATGGTCTGGGTTGTGTTAACTAAGGATGGTATGCCATTACATGAATACAACAAGCTTCGCTCCAGGAAGATTGGTCCTGTCGAAGTCATAGAGCGTCTAAATACCAACGCTTATCGCCTTCAACTTCCACCTCACATCAAAACCTCAAATGTGTTTAATGTCAAGTTTCTCTCCAAGTTTCGTGGCGATAACAACGTTCCAGATTCAGAGGCGAATCTTCTCCTACCAGGGGGGACCTGATGCAGTGCATCTCTACACAACTTGATCACCGACTCTATTTTACGTTAACCAAGGGCTTTGTTTTTAATTTAGGCTTTTTAATTATTACTTGGGCTTTAAGTTTCTCGTTTGGTTTTCCTTTTCACATTTGTCTTAGGGTTTTCATCGATTCTTTTGCTATTTAAAGTGCCTCTTATGTTTGTGAGAGGGAGACGTTTTATTGAATAAATCATAGAGCTTTCAAAGCCTCTTATCTCTCTTGATTATCGGCTATTCCTTTGAATCAACGATTCTCAAGCTTGTCTTTGTTCGGTCATTCAAGTGAATCAACGAGCTAAAGACGTCCCTCTTGTTCGGCTATTCAAGAGAATCAACGAACAACAGGTTTATCTTACGGTTAGACTGCGCCATTTTACGTTTTAGCCTTTTAGGGTAGGGGGCTTAAGATATTTAGAGTTTTGGATTTTTGGTGGGTTTGGGCCATCATGACAATCAAATTGAAATGATTTGTTAAGATAAATATAGGTCTAGTAGTATAAATTAAAAATGAAAAAAAAAAAAAAAGGAAATGCGAGTGACCCATCTCCGATTCCTCGCCACGTCAGAAATCACCCCAACGACGGCACCGAATTTTCAGGCCCCTTTCCTCAAGTCAAGTCATTCAATATATTAAAACCAAAAAGAAAACAAAATTAGTATATTAAACTTAAATAAATAAAAGAAGAAAAAAAACTTCGTCTCTCCGGTGCCGACTCTTTCTTCTTCCTTCTGCTACCGAACTTTTCGCCTTCTTCTCTGACCCATTTTTCAACACCTACCTATCGATTCTTTCCCCTTTCTACAGTTTGATCAATTTTCTCAATTCTCTGCTTCCTCCTTATCAATCCTTCATCGAATCTCTCTGCCATGAACGGAAGTTTCTTCCTCTCCTCCACCGTCTCCACCGTCCTCCGCCGCACAATCATCGGATTCAACGATCTCCAATCTTTCGATTCCTTGTCTTAAAGACCTATTTCCCACATGCATGCCTTCTGTTGCGTCTCTACTGTCGCCGATCACTCTCCTTCGATGCCGTTACCGGAGCAACCGCCGCCGCAACCGCCGTTACCGATGTACAACCCTTCATCCGGTACGCCTTTCGGTATGACTCGATCCGAACCGATTATGACTCGATCTGCTTCCCAGAGTTATAATCATCAATCCAATCACAATCTCAATCTCATCCATAGTCTCTCGTTTAACCACCATAGCGACGTCGCGAATCGGTTAGGGCAACGCGTTTCAGATTTACCGGCGACGGCGGTGAGAGAACCGCCGGTTGATGTGAAGATTAACGATATCGTCGGGAATGGAATCGCCGGGATATTGCATAAGTGGGTGAATTATGGTAGAGGATGGAGACCTAGGTGGTTCGTTTTGCAGGATGGTGTGCTTTCGTATTATAAAATCCATGGACCTGATAAGATCTTCGTAAGCCCTGAAACTGAAAAGGGATCAAAAGTGATCGGAGATGAGTCCTCTCGTATGATCTCTAGGCACCATAGGCGTGGCGGAAGCAGTAGCGGCAGTTGCCAACTCCGTCGCAAACCATTCGGAGAAGTCCATCTCAAGGTTGGATTCGTGATTTTTCTGTTACTGTAAATTGTAATTCGATCGGAACTATGGCCAAACTGCAATTTTGGGCTTGACTGGTATGGTATGATAGATGTCTAGTGGAATAGCACAAAGAACTGAACTGCTGAAAAGCTAGTCGTTATGGTCGTAGTATATAGCGGAATCACGTTTTCAAAACCGCTGTCTTCTCTGTGATTGAAGCTGAATTGAAGTTTCATATCTGCTTTGTGCAGGTATCTTCAGTGCGGGAGAGTAGATCAGATGATAAGAGATTTTCGATATTTACCGGCACCAAGAGGCTCCACTTGCGAGCGGAGACGCGAGAGGACAAAACAACTTGGGTTGAGGCTCTACAAGCTGTTAAAGATATGTTTCCAAGGATGTCTAACAGTGAATTGATGGCTCCGACCAACAATTTGGCCATGTCGACGGAGAAGCTTAGACAACGGTTGATCGAGGAAGGTGTAAGCGAGTTAGCGATTCAGGATTGTGAGCAAATTATGAGGTCTGAGTTCTCAGCACTTCAAAGCCAGCTTGTGCTTCTCAAGCAGAAGCAGTGGCTTCTCATTGATACCCTTAGGCAGTTAGAGGTATTACAACTTTATCAGTATACCAAAAGTTTGATGATTGCTAAAGCTATATTTGTGCTGCTCGACTCTTTAATTTAGATTGCATGTTGACTGCTATAATCTGTGTGCAAATGGTGATATTGTTCTGGAGTAGCTGGAGGGAAAAATGTTAATCTTACGTGTTTATAATGTTTTAGAAATCCTGCAAACTTTACAAGAAATTGTATTAGTATTCGTATTTGTTTATTTGTTCTCTCTTCCGGCTATACTCTGTTAAGAAACTGCTCTTCCTGCATCATTCTCTAGACAGAAAAGGTAGATCTGGAGAATACAGTTGTAGATGAGAGTCAAAGACAGGCTGAAAATGGAGGTTCCAGTGATTTAAGGCATGAGAAGTTCAGTGGTGAGTCATCGAGCTTCTTAGCATTTTTCCCGCATATAACTGTTTCATCTAACCTGCGTTTTGATTCGAGTTTACCAATTAACTTGGTTCATTTTACCTCAGAAGGGACTGCCACTGAATCTGATGATGACAATGAACGAGGCGATGCTGCTGAGGAGGAAACTGATGAGGAAGACAATACCTTTTTTGATACACGTGACTTTCTCTCTTCAAGTTCTTTCAAAAGCAGTGGTTCTGACTTTCGTACATCGTCGTTTTCTTCTGATGATGATGATGGCTTTGGGTCAGAAGATGATATTGATCCTTCCATCAAGTCTATTGGATGCAACTATCCTCACGTCAAAAGGAGGAAGAGTTTACCTGATCCGGTTGAAAAAGAGAAAAGTGTTAGCCTTTGGTCAATGATCAAAGACAATATAGGCAAGGATCTCACCAAAGTATGTCTTCCTGTTTACTTCAACGAGCCACTATCTTCTCTACAGAAGTGTTTTGAGGATTTGGAATATTCATACCTTCTTGACCGAGCATTTGAATGGGGCAAAAGGGTAAAGCATCTGAACGCGTGTACCATTTAAAAACCCTTATGGTAGCATCTTGAATATTGCTCAGTACGTGAAACCTTTTTCAGGGAAATAGCCTCATGAGGATTCTTAACGTAGCTGCTTTTGCTGTATCTGGGTATGCATCAACCGAAGGAAGAATCTGCAAACCTTTTAATCCATTGTTAGGTGAAACATACGAAGCAGACTATCCAGACAAAGGCCTTCGATTTTTCTCAGAAAAGGTTTCCAGTCAACAACGTGTTAGATCTATTGTTATGTGTTTTACTCATTAGCTATAGCTATTCAGACCTCTTAATCGTTTTGGTGTCAGGTCAGCCATCATCCTATGGTTGTGGCATGCCATTGTGATGGCACGGGATGGAAATTCTGGGGAGATAGCAATCTGAAGAGCAAATTTTGGGGTCGATCGATTCAGCTTGACCCTGTCGGTGTATTGACTTTACAGTTTGATGATGGAGAAATCCTTCAGTGGAGTAAGGTAGGTACCAGTTAAAACTTACTAAGCAATTGCGAATAACCATTCTATATGTTCATTAATTTTGTTCTTTCTTTCAATTTGTAGGTGACTACATCAATATACAATCTCATACTTGGTAAACTTTACTGTGATCACTACGGTACAATGCGTATTGAAGGCAAAGCTGAATACTCATGTAAACTTAAATTCAAGGAGCAATCCATCATAGATAGAAATCCTCACCAGGTACTTACTTTCAACTTGCTACCACTATGATGAATGAGTTCACGTGTTGTGATTAGGAATGCGCATTTGGTTCTTCGCTTTTTTCTTTTTATTTTGAGAAATGTATAATCAAACAGAACCCTCTTTCTTTCTTTTGGGTTCTGTTCAATATATTAGGCCTAGGCATTCGATTATCCGTTTGGGTTCGGATCGGTTCTTTCGGGTTTCGGGTATTTTGGTATTTGGTGTTTAGGATTAATTTAAAATTTCGGTTCGGAAAAAACTAAGAAATTTGTTAAATTTGAATAAATTTTGGTTAAATTTTGACAAATATAACTAAAATCTTTCAAATGTTTCAATTATTTTAGGTATTTTGGTTATTTCAGTCTAAAAATAACTGATACTTTAGGGTTTATAATTGTAATTTTGGGTAACTGGGTTATATCAAGTCTAAATATATAATTAATATTTTTGGGTATATAATTGTATTTCGGGTATTTTGGGTATCCATTCGGTTCGGGTTCAGTTCCGGGTTCGGTTCCGGTTTCTTCAGACGAGTCTAGAATCCGTTCGGGTATCTTTTTCGGGTTCAGTTCGTGTTTCGGGTCGGGTTTCGAATAAAAATATTGTTACCCTTCTATTTTAGACTGAAGTTTGGTTTGTACTGAGATATTTCGGCTAGGTTGTTTTGCCCGTCCCTAGTTGTGAACTGGTGGTAATCCGAGATTTACGTCGTGAGGTGTGAAGTAACTTTTCCTCGTCACAGGTTCATGGTATAGTTCAAGACAAGAGTGGGAAGACAGTGGTAACGATGTTTGGGAAATGGGATGAGAGCATGCACTATGTGACGGGTGATTGTTCTGGGAAAGGGAAATTGAGTGAAGCTATGTCAGGAGCTCAACTTCTCTGGAGACGGAGCAAACCTCCTGGAAACGCAACAAAGTATAATCTAACACGTTTCGCAATCATGTTGAACGAGCTTACGCCTGGGCTTAAGGTGAATGCCGCAGAGAATTCTGTTTGTTTATTTTTCATAAAATTGTTTTTTTTTAAGTGAGATGTTCAGACCTGAATGAGAAATGGATGTAGGAGAAGCTGCCACCGACGGATTCAAGGCTGAGACCGGATCAGAGGTATCTGGAGAATGGAGAGTTTGAAATGGCCAACACAGAGAAGTTGCGGCTCGAACAGCGACAACGTCAGGTAATAACAAACTCTCACTACAGTTTTTGTGTTTTTGGTTCGGTTCATCTTTTTCCGGTTTTTTTCTGGTTTTTAGAAATTTAGACCAAATAGAACAGTTTGGTTCGGTTTCGAATAAAAGAAAAGTAATAAAAATAGAAATAATTCGATTAATATTTTATAGGGATAACTAAGAAAAATAGACTAAAAAAATCGAAATAAAAAAAATAGGCTAGTTCTTTTAAGAAATTACTTAATTTTTCGGGTTTAATTAAGGTTTAGCTTTTAAGATTTAGAATTTAGTTTTTCTGGCTTAGGTGTTAGGGTTTTTTATTTCGGGTTTAGGGTATATTTCAGAGTTTATTTTTCTTGACAAAAATATATTTCATGAGCTTTAAGGGTTAAATTTTAGACTTTTGGTTAATTTAAAAAAAAAAAATCTAGACTATTTTGTTAATTTTTCGTATAATCTATGACCTATTTTATAAGTATTTGTAGAATAAGGAAATGTGTGTTTCCGTATATAAATAATTAACATATTTAGTTTTAATGAAATAATGGTTCATTAAGTTGCTCTAAATTGGGTTTTAGTAGCGAAAAAAAAAATTGGGTTTTAGTTTGATAGAAAACTATTGTTATCGTTCAGTTTGGGTTGGTTTCGGTCTATGTAATTTTGGTTCGGTTCGGTTCGTATGCCCATCTTTAAAGTTTCACAATCACATCAAAACTCACATGTTATAAACCTGGCTCTTGTGTGACACAGGCTAGGAAGATGCAGGAAAGAGGATGGAAGCCGAGGTGGTTCACGAAAGAGAAAGGTAGCGAAGCTTACCGATACAAAGGCGGCTACTGGGAAGCCCGCGAGAGCGGTTCATGGGAAGGCTGTCCAGATATCTTCGGTCACATCGATTCTGAACAACAAATAGAGTAAAGTAAATTATATATAAAGCTTCAATTCTGGTCTCATTGATTCTTAAATCACATAAATATTAACTTACCTCCTATCTTCTTCTTTTTTTCTTAAATTATGGTTTCGTTTCTTCTCTTATTTTTCATGGTTTTTTTTGTTTTCATCTCATTATTCTTTACACGCAATTTTGCGTTACAGGAGTTTTTTTCCTTTTTTTCCTTGTGTTTTCCTTTTTTTTTTTTTATAATCAAGAAAAAGTTTGACCCATACACAAATATGTTGAAGAAGCAAAATGAAGAGAAAGTTACTTTGTGGCTACTTTATTCCATCCTCTTTTCAAAGTGTTCTTATTTGTTTACTGAGTGAGTGAGGATGCGGAAGTTCCAATCATGCTTTTTTTTTTTTTAATAGAGTAATTGCACTAAATGATTATAGATAATCTGAAAATTAGGTAAAAATTATTAATTCACAAATTAACAGAAAAGAAAATATATGCCAATTTTGTACGTTAAAATACAAATTAGCGAGGTAAACATGTTAGATGAGATTTTCTGATGATAATTTCGACGTCGGAATTAAAAAAAAATAGATTTCGGCAAAAACTCAGATCAAATATTTGCAAAAGGTTAACAAAAAATTTAAATGTCTATTTGTTTTGTTAACATGATATATAATAGATTAGATCGATAAATATGTTATATTATTGTAGAGTATTTTGTATCGTGTTAAGTAAAATATTATACTTTATAAAACATAAATATTAAGTTTAGTATGCAAGTTAATAATTTTTTTAATATAAGATAAATTAATTATTTGCGTCATAATAGATACGTTAACAAAAATATTAGTTGGTAATCATTTAGTTAACAACATAAAAAAAGAACTAATACATCTTTTTAGCATGTGTTACCTTATATTTGAATAGCTTGATTTCCACCAACTATGTTATCACGTTAAATGAACTATTATCGAACTAAAGAAACACGTTAATATATAAGTTATATAGTGATAACTAGATTATCGAGCTAGATAGACATATAACACATAAGTTAACAAGTAGCAAATAAATTATCACGGTAAATGAAAAGTTAACGCACATTTATTTGATTTAATCCGTTAAACAAATGCATATCATTATTTCAAAAGATATACTTAATTTAATATTTCTATTTTATACGGTATAATATTTTATTTAACGTGATACCAATCATTTTAAAGTAATGTAACAATTTTTATCGATCTACATTATTATATAGCATGTTAAAAAAACAAATATACATCTAACATGATATCGTTATCTATAAACTGTTATTATAATTGTTATCATGTTAATTTATGTATTAAAAAGATTAGATTTTTTAACTATAGTAGATAAACAAAAAATATTAATTCATAATTTTAAATTGATTTTCAGTTTTTGTATGACCCGATAACTGATTTAATACAATAAATATATAGTTAACACATCACACGAAAATTTACCATGGTAATTAAACAGTTAATCGCTAAAATATACAATATTTTCAACTAAATATAAATAGTGTCATCTGATGAATAGTGAATCCGGTGATGAATAGTAACACTCCAACAGATGAACAATATTGTTGATGTTTCTCAGACCAATGGCATTTTATGTAATTTAGGTAAAACAAAAGGATAGTTATGGTTTTACAAAAGTTTCTCTTTGTTAGTTTCTTAATTTTTAAATTAACATTGTTAGAAATTTAATTAAATGATCTTCCATTGTTATTCACTAAATTTACCCATTTATATATCAAATTAGAGCAGAGTTTTACATTAACATTATACAAAAACATCGATATATAACTAGTTTATAACAGTTTGAATACCTTGAAAGTTTGTAAAGTAGAAGAAAGAAGTTTGAATACCTTTAAAAGTTTGTAAAGCGCAAATCTAATACTGAAGTCTACTTTTTAGTTGATTATAGGATCTTTTGCTTTTTGTGATGGTTTTCTGCTAAGTAAAATGGTATGCCAAAGATACAATTCCATTTTCTGTATAAAAATGAGATCTGGTTACAACAAAATAAAGTTTACCTTCTAATTCGAATAGAGAGCGTGTAAAACAAAGATGGTAGAGTATACTTTCTTTTGCGATGGTTTTCTGCCAAGAAACAATTCAATATTCTATGAAAAAATAAGTTATGCATCAATTGAATAGAGACGTGTAACCAAGACATATAATCTACAACCTTTTGAGATGGTCTTCTACCAAGTAAAATGGTATGCCAAGATACAAGTCCAACATCTGTACGAAAAATGAGATCTCTCTATAATAAAATGAAGTGTACCTTCTGGTTTGAAAAAAAAAGAGCTTGTATAAGGTCTTCTGCCAATAAACAATTCAGTCTTCTATACAAATACGAAGTTTACTCAAAAATAATTAAGTCTACAATTGTGGTAGAATAGAGGTATGAAGATGGTCTATTGATTCTGCCAGACATAATAGTAGAGTATGATTGTAGACTCTGTCCTGGTAAAGTCTACATGATCTGTTTTGGCAGAGTCTACCTTATTTGTCTTGGAAGAGTCTGCTAGATCTTTCATGGTAGAATGCATCAAATCTTCTATAGCAGAATCTACTACATCTTCAATGGCAGACTCTGATATACATCATGGCTGTAACACCCGAAAATTAAAAGAAAATAAGAATGACGTTTTGGGTTAAATTGATCAATTAAAAAGTTTTAGAATCTGTTCAATTTCAGGGAGTTTTCTGATCGATCCCGACGTTATGAGGCAAATCTGTAAATAGTGAGAAAATCAAGGACTAAAATCCAAAATCGGCAGAAAATTGACAAATTCGAGCTCTTCTCTTCCGAAGATTTTGGGATCAACTTTGGCAATCTAAATCTTCGATATTTGACCCTAATATCACGTATATATGTGCGTTTTGAACCCCCCAAAACCTAGCAGCCGCTTCATTTGAGAATTTGGAGAATTTTGGTGAGTTTTATGAACCTATTTTTCTCTTCTCCGTTTTGATACTTTCCGGTGGTCTAACTCCAAGAATTTCAGCGTTTTAGGACTATTGTTCTCTCGTGCGGTGGTTGTATATTCGCTTTGATAATTCCAGCTTTCGTTTTGGTGCTCAATAAGTAGTTTCTCTTTTCTTCTTCATTCCTTCTCCTTCATGGAAGTAAAACTTGAGTTTTAATGGTAGTTTTCGTTTGCCAGGGAGTCATTAAGAAACCCTTACTTTCTTAGATTCTGCTCAATCATACGAATCTAACGCCACTGACCGTTCGTCATTTGGAGGTCGGAGTTGATCGGAATTTGATCGGTAAGTTTTCCGATCTTGACAATTTTTAGTCTAATCGGACACTTATTAAACAGGTTCTTAAGGTTATAAAACCGGTTCTGGACTTGTCTAGTGAATTAGTTTACACGCCTGAAATCGGTTATCAATTTGGACATGTTTTAGTTTTAAACCGATTACAAATTGGGCCGGTTCAGTGTCTTTTAAACCGGTTTTGGAAAAACCGATACTTGTTTCGGATTGCTCTCGTTAAATTCTTTCCGATGGTATATCAAACTTAGTGTTTTGACCAAGGATTAATTTCAGGTGAATTATTTGGTCTTCGAAGGAGTTTTCTAAAATTTTCGGTTAAAAGTTCGATCAACTGAAAATCCATCTCAAGTGAGTTCTAACTCCCTTTTTAGTTATTATACGATAGTATAATATTTTAGGAATTTTTGTTGGAATTTTTTTTTGGAAATTCTAAAGAGTTTAATTATTTAATAGAATTTAATTTAATTAATTTAGTTGTAAGATCATATTAAATAATTGGATTATTTGAAAGACTGAGATTTGGAAATTCTTTGAGTTTGTTAGGAATTATTTTAGATTATGATTCTGATGATGAGATATGTTTATTCTGTTAAGACCGGTATCATCATGCTATTCGGATTTAGCTAGCTCTATTGAGCAATCCATGGCCGCCGGCATCGCCAATGGATGTATTAAATATTCTGTTATTCTGTTAGTGGTATTGGAACCGGTTAATACCGTGAACCGTACTTCCATATCACCTCGTTAGCCGCCAGCATCGCTATCGGGTTTATTATGTATATATTATGTTAATATCTGGTTTGAGTCGACCAATGCTGGGGTTGAACCATTCTGTTTCTGCTGTTGCATTGATGGATACTTGATTGTTATGTTCTGTTGATATCGTTGTGTTTTTATTTTGTTCTGCTCTGTTGAAAGTTATTATATTTCAGTGTGTTTAATTATGTTTCTGTAAATTTGAATATTTGTTTGGTTGTACCAACACGTGAACATTAACTGTGCGGGATCAGACCGTGTTGGTACATGTCTGTCGGGTTTGTAGTCTCACTGAGCGATTTTCGCTCACATAAGTTCTGATTTCCGTGCAGACGAGGTCCAGGAGGAGCAGTTCGTGGACGAAGCTTAGAATCTTTGTTTCAGTTGTAGCGCGAGACTTGGTAGTTTTTCTTTTGGATTATTTTATTATGGTTTTAAGATCTGGATGTTTATGAGATTTCAGACCTTGTAGACTATGGATTTTAGTATTTTATTTTATTTATTTTAGTGATGTTCTGGAAATTTTTTTTAGAATTTTCGGGGCGTTACAATGGCGAAGTAAGTCTTGCAAACAGACTTATAAAACAAATAAAATGGGAATACATAACTTCTCACCCAGAAAGGAATTTTGCCAACTTCATGTAAGGTCGCATTATCGATTCTTCGAGGTCAGCTATTCAGCTACAAATTTATACCAAATACTGTTTTGATTCTCATCTTTAAGTATGTTGATTAAAATTCCAGTGTCTATACCTTGAGCAAGGCACACTACAATCTTAACTGCGTACAAACCGCAATCTACATGTCACATGTTCTCAAAAATTGTTTCTTTTTGTTCATCATCGTGTAGTTGATATGAGAAGTGAATTTTCTATGATTATTTTCTTATCAATACTACATAATGAAGTTTGTCACGATTTCCAACAACGGTTTCACTGCATCTTGATTTCGTCTTCAATTACATCAATAATGGCATATTCTCTTTTCCAAATGATTTTATGGTGATGTCGTAGACGATGATTCTCCTTGTTTTCCACTCTCCATATATGATCTTGGCCGCAACCCAATAATCTTGCTTTATTTACGGCACAAGATAAATGATGCCAAATTCAATCCACCAACCAGAGTCGGCAACTAGTTTGGGTGATAAGTTATAATCTATCATTTTTTTCTTTGTTGCCTTTTTTAGAAAAACTATGATAGTCCTTCTGCCACGAAGCAACTGGGTCATTAATTTTTTTTTTGTTGTAACGACCAAATGAACTAACTGCTTAAAACGACTGCTTCTGAAGCATACGAATCACAGTGACAATGTGCTGTTAAAACATTCGACTAGTCATAGTTGACGTGATTATCTCATATTTGTGTGTGTTTCGACCAACCAAGACTTACTTACCTCATCGGTTTATAGTTTTAAATTACTATGTTTGCGAGGTTTACTAAATTTTTTTAGTCAATTAGTGTAATAAAAAAGAATGGAACGGAAATTAGGTGGATGACAAAAACACTTTTATTATTGTTGTCATTGTCTCTGTCGTTACGATTATACCCTTAGTTTGATGCCAACTCATCCGCTGATAAATCTACATGATATCTAAATAAAATTACAAATTCTATAACAATAATTGAGCTTTTCTCTCTCTCTTGTTCATTCTTTCTTCTGCAACCAAATAAAGAACAACCAATAATGGCAGTCGAACACAAACAATTAACAATGGCAGTCCAGCATAAACAACCAACAATGGCGATCCGACAAAGATTCAATGAAAATCCGGCGAAAATCTGGTAAAAATCCAGCGAATATCCGGTGAAGTTAATGGTTTTGATGATGGCAACGATTTTTTGGATCCATGTTATGAGTTTGATTTCAACGATAGTTTCGATTATGATAGTGGGCTAGATTCTTAGTGAATAATTAGAGTAATCCGACTCCGGGAAGAAGAACAACAAGGGGACGTAAAGAAGAACAACAATGATGTTTTTAAAGCGGCAAAATTATTTTTAACGCACTAAAGATATATTTAGCTGTATATAAATTCAGATAACAACGTTACATATTCACGTAACTTCCAAAAATATTTTTGTATTATATAAACACGTCAATATATACACCTCTAACTTTTTACTTAATGTGGTAACTATATTATTAAATGTTCAATTTTATGTTAGTATATCTATATGTGTGACAAGAAAACATGTTTATTTTTTCATATTTTGTGAGTGCTATTAATTTGTGTAACGAAGAACAAGTAAATATAACTTGTTCTTAGAATATGTATTATGCTAAAAGAATATTTAACGCGGTAACTAAATTATTAAATGTTAATTTTCATGTTAACATATTTATATTGGTGAAAAGAAAATATTTTTTTGGCTACATTTGAAGTGTATATTGAATTGTTTAACTCGTTACAAATAGTTTAACTCGTTACAAATATATGTAACTCGTTATTAGAATATATATATCATGCTAAAACAACAACAAACACAATATTACAACTATATTTTCAATAAATCATAATATTTACCTTGTTACAAATGATTTGTAAGATGTTAAAATAATTATTATCCTGATCATATAAGTATTAACACATTCCTAATCCATACAGGTCTTTCCATATACAATCTATACATGTCTCGTTTTCAAGTTCTGGCCAAAGATCTCGTTACCCGCCACAACGGTTATGACGGCGCTGGCTGCACCCGATCCTAAACTGCTCCCTAAACCAACCGATCAGATCTCTAGTATCGTCATCGTCACAATTTGTGAAATTTCGATGAAGTTTTGGAGAGGATTTATGCTGAGTTTTGTTGTTGTTCAGGTGATCTCAGAGATTAAGATCTCGCCGGCGCGGATTGAGGTATTAACACGAAGAGTCAAATCTCATTGACGCGAACGGAGCCTTTTGCTAATAACTAAAGATATATATTTAATCACACTAAACTGTTCAATATCGGAAGATTCAGCGGTGGGTGTAGTTGGTGAACTTTGGGTTCACCTGAATTTTGTTAATTTGGAACAGCAATCTTTTACTTCTGGTTTAATAATATTGTGCTACACTCTCTCTGTGTTAGTGAATATAATGTCTCATGTATGAGTAGATATTATTATAAGATATAATTTTTGACACAATATCTAATCAATATATTGTAGCTATTAAAATCTAGTAGATGTTCGTAGGGGCACTCTCGGATTATAGAGAATTGCACACTATAAATAGTGAATTTGTCATTTTCCTAATTTGTGTCTCATTTTTTGCTATCAGCTGCAAATATTTTTATTTTTTTTTATTGATGCTAGAAAACACCAACCACATGAAAAACATAAGAAAAATGCTATTTAGGTTTTTTTTTTGTTTTCTTTTTTTTTTGTTTTAACATATTTTCTTCTTTAATGAAGTATACTAATTTTTATTTAATTTTATTATTTTGTTTAATGCAAAGCAGAAAAATTTTTTAACACTACCTCAACTCGAACTCAAGATATGATGTACCAAGATTGATGACTGTATCGGTAAACTAAATAATCTTTTATGAAAATATGGCCAAAGTTTATTAATAATATTAAAGACCGTAAGCCTATACTTGATGAGCTTAGCCCCTGGGTGGGAAGACTCCAATGTTGATATCATATCCAAAATATACATGTCATATCCAAATATCATAATCTGTGACAACTTCAAGAATTATAGTTAGTGATCTACTACGATCCGCGTATTGTCCAGCCCATGCGGTAAGATAACTTTCCCACTTCCAGTGCATGCAAACAAAGCTACCTAATAACTCTGGAAAACTCCGTTTTCACCAATGTAAAGAAGCCTTGCAACGTCATTAGCTATTGGTGATCGTAAGTATTCCTCCAAAAATTTATTTACTATGGCTCGGTGAAATCTCTTCATGCTTTCGATGGATGTTGATGTTTGTATAGTTTCATATAGCTAACTTTAAAAATTATAAATAGTTAAAAAATTAACATATAGTTGACAATATGTTATAACTATGTAAAATTAATTTTACATATAGTCACATCTGAAAACATAGATGACTATGTTTCATAGTAAACATAGTTGACTATTTATATAGTAATTATAGTTAACTATTTATGTGACTATATAATATTTTTAAAAATAGTCAGACTATTTATATATCAACTAGAGTTAATTATTTAAATAAATATATGAAATTTTTATATAGTTTTATATAGCTAACTACATGAAATTTCAAAAATTATAAATAGTTAAAAATTGAACGGATAGTTGATTGCAATTACTAATCATATTTAGCAAAATCAGATGTTTTACATATAGTTGACAATATGTAACGGGTAATACATATGTGATTTTTACAAATCTCTGAGATCCATGTCGTGGATTTGAATCGTGTTTACGATTTCTCATGAGGCTCGCATAATCATTTTTCTTCGCCTTAAATCCCTCTTCTTCTTCACTTTTTAAAGAACCAGCATCTGCTCCGTAGACGTCACCGCTTGTCCTCATCAGATTTTGTTTCTCCAACGAAGACTAGCTTGTAGGGTTTTGCTTGTTCATCTGCATTAGAAATAATAATGATTGAGATAAAAATTGGTTTGAAAAAATATCTTGGGGAAGGTCCGTAAGAGAGAGAGAAAGAAAGGGCGAGATCGAGAGAAAGAAAGGGCGAGATCGAGAGAAAGAAAGAGAGAGAGTTTAAAAATAAAATAAAGAATGATGTGTCAGAAAGTTGATGAGAAATAGTTGGTTTTGGCATCAGGGTATAATAGGTTTTCAAATATAGCTTTCGTTAGTTATCTAATTTTTTTTCTGGTTATGTATTTTTTTCACTGAAAATATATTGATTGATTAAGGAAGAAAATACAATACTGAAGAGAAACAACAAGCGTTAGCACTGTAGAGCAAATCATGTTTTTTTTGACTTTCTGAAAAAGTAGGTGAGATTTGAAAAAATTGGTCTGAAAAAAATTATTGGGGAAGGTGCGTGAGAGAAAGAGAGAAAGAAAGAGAGGGCGAGAGAGAGAGAATAAAAATTGGTCGGTAAATTTTTTTTGCGGAAGGTCCGGAGAGAGAGAGAGAGAAAGAAAGAGAGGGCGAGAGAGAGAGAACGAAAGAAAAGCGTGAGAGAGAGAAAGAAAGAGAGAGCGTGAGAGAGAGAAAAAAAGAGAGAGCGTGAGAGAGAGAAAGAGAGAGTTTAAAAATAAAATAAAAAATAATATGTCAGAAAATTGTTGAGAAATAGTTGGTTTTAGCAGAAAGGTAGAATAGAGTTTTCACATATAGCTTTTGTTAGTTACCTAATTTATTCTAGTTTTATGTTTTTTTTTTTAACTGAAAATATATTGATTGATTAAGGAAGAGATGACATCACCTAAGAAAAACATAGATAAATCACAAAGAGAAACAATGAGCAACTCCAATCCTACGAAGAGATGAGGATGGATTTTTTTGACCCATTGAAAGAACCATTCACAGCCTTAACCCGAATCTTTCAGACGACCACTAAAAAGAATTCTCACACAACGAATTCCGAAGTAAAACATGGCACTTCTCCGGAAAAGATGAATCTCCTTCTATGAGATGCAAATGATAAGTTTATCCCGAGAGAATTAGCTTCAGACAAACAAATGCTGTAAAACCCAATCAAGCTCCTTAACAACATGAACAACCATCTAAACTTTAACTGTAGCGAAAGAAGATCTAGGGGAAAAACCTAACCAAAAGCTCTATCCATAGATAAAATTATGAGATTTAATTTAACTAAGGAAGAGAAGCAAATTTCCAAAATGAAAAACCGAAGCCCCAAAACCGGAAGACACCATGAGAGAGACCAATCAAAGGCTGTGGGCAGAGTAATCAACAGAGAAGGAAAAAGAGGCTTGAAAATCCAACCACCAGGGCCGAAGATGACAAGCCCGCCAAAGATGACAAGCCCGCCTAACCATCACCACCAGAGCCCGGACAAAACCGTCGACATATTTCCAGGAAGAACATAACCGGAGAGAAGAGGGCTTCTACAACTTTTCCCCAAATATATCTCATATCTGAAAGGAGAGAGCCACCATCGCCGTCAAGCTCAACAGCCTGAAGAGAACCCGAAGAAGGAGGTTTGAGAAGCCGAAACCACCGACAACCACTGAGATTCACCACCCATAGCGCTAGGTCCATCTACCCCCACACCCAAAACGCGACGAACATGGAGGCTTCACAATGCAAACCAAATATAGACAGGGAAAGGAAAAACCTGGAAGCTACAAGCTGATCAAGGGCACAACGCTGGAGGTAGGCTCCAAACGCTGGCAATGCTGGAGAGAAACCGATGAGATCTAACGCCTTTTGGAGAGAGAAAGGAAGTTTTTTTTTTCTGAGATCACTGGTTTTTTTTTTCTAATTATGTTAGATAGCTAAATATAGTGCACAAATCTATTATACAGTGCAATTCAAAAAAACGACTAATACATTTTTATTTAAACATCATTCTTAGTGTACTTCTCCCACAAATAATCAATTAATGCGTTTCGAAGTGAGATATGAGCATCTTTATCTTTGATTTGTCTATATAAAGCAAGAAATTCTTGAAATCGAGTATTTTCATATTTCGTTGTTTCGACCTCCGGAGGTGGAGTTTCTCTCCCAACTTCAATTGGAGTATTGAGATCACGCTCATCCTCGATTATCATGTTATATAAAATTGTACATGTAGTCATTATGTCATGTATCACATTTTTTTTCCAAAAACGAGGCATTCCTTTCACAATTGCAAAACGCGATTGGAGAACTCCGAAGGAACGTTCTACATTTTTCCTACATGCTTCTTGTTGTGTAATAAAATAATTTTTTTTTTATGACCATTTTGGATATATACCATCAACCAAATATTAACCTATATTATATATATTTTTTCTTAATGACATAATGAGTATGAGGAGCAATACATTGAGTGAGATTGGAGAAAATGTGGGAACAAAGTCGTTCCTGAGTTTTTAGAGACTGGAAGCGACAAAAAAAAATTTGTCTTTGCATATTTTTAGATAAAAATGTTTTTTTTTAACTTAACAAAAAAAATAATTATATGTCAAACGAAAGCCGTAAGTATTTTAAAACTAAAAAAAATTTCATTGATGCTAGACAGCAACGACCAGAGGAAAAAAAATAAGAAAACTGCTATGAAGGTTTTTGTATGTTTTTTTTTAACAGGTTTTCTTCTTTAATTGTTTTTTTTTTTAATTTTAATTAAGTATACTAAATTTCATTTAATTTTATCATTTTGTTTAATGCAAAGCGGGAAAAAAATTGAACACTACCTCAACTCGAACTCAAGATATGATGTACCAAGACTAAATAAGCTCTTATGGAAATGTGGTTGAAGTTTATTTATAATATTAAAGGCCGTAAACCTATGCTTGATGAGGTTAGCCCAAGGGCCGGACCCCCGTGCGAAGACTCGATATCATTAATTGGCGACTGTCATTCCAAAATATGCAGGTCATATCCAAGATCATAATCTACGACAACTTCAAGAATTATAGTTGGTGATCTAATATAATCCGCATATTGTCCAGCCTAGGCGGTAGGACAAATTTTCCACTTCTAGTGCATGCAATCCAACCTACCTAACATCTTTGGAAAACCCCGTTTTTCACTAATGTAAAGAAGCCTTGCAACGTCATTAGGTGTTAGTGATTGTAAGTATTTCTCTGAAAATATATCCACTATGGCTCGACGAAATATCTTCATGCTTTCGATTGATGTTGATTCGCCTATCTGAACGTACTCGTCTGTGGCATCTGCTGGTAGACCATACGATAACATCCAAAGCACGATCGTTCCTTTTTGAAGGGATGATAACCCAAGTTTACCAGTTGTATCCCTTCTTTGTGTAAAGTAGTTGTCATGACCTTCAACTATACTAATAATATAGAGGAATAAGAAACAAAGTATATGATACTTTCTGCAAAACATAGCATCGTTCTTCTGGATATTCGAAAGAGGAAGATAAGTTTTTATGTCACATTTATATGGAAATTTCTCAAAATCCAATCACATGTATTTATCAAACATCCAACCAGTTATGGGATCGTGTGGGGAAAGCTTTTGAGAATGGGAAAATTGCAACTTGGAATGAATGTTAAAAAAAATCACTCTAATTTCGATTTCAAACTATTGAGAAAGCAACAAGAAAACTACATGCATGCATAACAAAATGTGAAAACCGGCGTCCAAGTGGTTCTTCAAGTGATCATATCATGAGTACTTTATATGATTTTTCAACTTAGAATTGTTTGAATATTTATTTATTTTTAAATTATATGTAATTCAATCAGGCAAAAGAAATGCTAATGCAAGATCCAAAATTCAAATTGGTTAAAAATTTGATCATGTATGGAACATTATTAAAAAATTTGAAAAGTTTAAAGATAGTGTCACTTCGACTAAAAAAGTATCAAATCCATATGGTTTCAGGTATACATCTTCCGAGTATGAAAATCATACCCCTGATTCTGTTACACAAGCGTCTATCCACCGAAGAAGCTCATTTTCCTTCTCTTTTTTGGAAGAAAGGGAGGATATAGTCAAAATCGATGAAAAGATAAAATGTATAAAGAAGACAGAAAATGCTGGCTAGATGACTCACACGAGCCCATATTCTTGCTTGTTTATCAATCTCTAATTCTAAGATGCCTCCCCAATCTAATACGATATATAGACCGAAATCTTGTTATGATCCAGTTCTCTAGGTTTGTCTTCATTTTTTTTTAATTTAGATGAAGAAGATGACATTATTGGCGGATCTCCATCTCAACGACCAAGTGAGGTGAAAAAATCCAAACTGAAAATAAAAAACGATGATCACACATCGAATGTTAGCAAGATTTTATATGAGGGAATAAAACAACTTTTGGAGCAATTATAGAAGCATTGAAAGTAAGAATTTAGCATTGAAAGAACTTAGAGAATAAAACAATGTTTTATATCAAGACCTAAATTTCATAAAAGATCCAAATATATCCATGCATATGTTCAATATTAACAAGCAAAAATTTTAAAGAAAAAAGGTTAATCATCAAGTTCATTTGGTATTTACTTCATTTGGGTAATATTAAAATATTCTTAGTGGAACCGGAAGTGAACTACCTGATCATTAAATCACTAGCTTATGGTGTGATAAGTTTTTTTTAACCGCAACTTTATTTAACTTTTTATATCTTTAATTTTCGGTGCAAGTTATGTAATTTTATTTTATCATATATTATCTTATTGTATTTTCTTATTTACTATATGTTTACTTGTATTTTAAAATTTTAATTAATTTAGTAACTATGTTTTTAATATAAATTTATGTAAGTATGAAATTTAATTATAAATTTATGTAAGTATGAAATTTAATTATAAATTTTTTTTTAAGTATAAAACGATAACATACTAAACCTGAGAGATTATTTTGTAAATAAAAAAGTTTTACTCTAAAAATACATAAATGAACAGTGTTACTCCAAATTTTAATATATACTACCATTGAAAATGATTTTACTCCAAATATAGAGATTTGAGGAAGAAATGGAGTACCATTGGAGATGCCCTAACAATATGATACCTTCAAAATACCATATTACCCCTTTGTAACAAGTCATAATTTTGACACAATTTTTATTAAAAATTTAACAAAATAAAATTTGAAATCCATCCCTCTCTCTTTCTCAATTGTCCCTCACTCTCTATCCTTTTGTTTATTTCTCAACAATTTCGAGTTCTCTGAATCTTTCTCTCTTTTGATTTGTTCATCTAAATCTGTTTTTTTGCTCTCTATGAACTATGCTTCGACAAAGTATACCACATTTGTGGATGATTTTCATCTTTCTCACAGAGCTACTGTGCTTCTTCTCTTGGCCTCATAATCTCATATCTCGTGCCAATATTAGATCTTCTTCTTCTATCTCCTCTCCCCATAAATATATTATCTTTCGACTCAAATTAGACACATTTTTCTCATGTTCCTCTTCTTTCGCCGCTGCTAATTCGGACATAGTCTTCGGCGGATTTTGAATTCAATCCTTCTCGTGTCAAGCTCAATCAGAAATTGGACAAGGTTGAGCTGCTATACTATTTTAGTTCATTGTATAGAAAATAGTTGTATACAATTGAGAACTATATAGTATGTACTAATTATTTATAATCATTGTTTAATACATAATTAACTATTTGGATATATAGTCAAATGTTTAATCAAAATTTGATAATTTTGTACCTTTGCATAAATTTGTATTTACAAATACACAACAATACATGATATGTAATTAATTATATATACCATATAGTTAACTATACATTCCAATTAGTTAACTAAAGATAGTTAATCATATTTATGTAATTAAACTATATATCAAAATAGATGACTATACCTAATTAATTATATTTGTGTATTAACTATATATCTAAATAATTGAATACACATAGTCAAGTATATTCAAAAATGTTAACTATGCATTATTAATTATATTTATACATTAACTATATATATGAATATTCACCTATACATAGTCAATTGTAAATATGTATTCAACTATAAATTTTAATTAGTTAACTAAAGATAGTTAATCATAATTTTTTTGGTAGAAAGATAGTTAATCATATTTATGTAGTTAACTATATAGCTAGCTAGAGAAGGGTCCGCGCGTTGCGCGGATTTGTAACATTATATTTTTAATATGAAATCTTTATGTCAAATATATATTTTGTTCTTCAATTTTATTGCTTTTTGTTGTTTTTGTTGTTTTTCTTAATTTTTGAATTGTATTTCTTTTTTAAGTTTATTTGTTTATTTATATTTGATTTTCTCATAATTTTTATAGGAAAAAAATACTTTAGCAATCTGTTGTCATATGACCATGTAAACTTTAGCAATTTAAAAATAGAAGAAGAATGTGTCTACTAATAAACTTGGAGAATGAATAGAATTCAAAAGAAGATGACATGATAAAAAAAAAACACTTCAAATTTATTGTCATAGAAAGATGGCTAGCTCACAATCAACCAATTTACGTATCATCTTCCAGCTCACGATCAGATTGTTGGTGCGTCGATGCTTCTTCGGACTCTTCCTCAATAATTTATGTCGTGTTTTTTCTGTTCGAAATGAATAATGACAAAATTATGGGTTCTCGGCGATTTTTAGAATATTAAAATGCAAACTCCTCTAGAATACAAACTTAGTATATGTATGACAAAAATTTATTAGTATATATATGACAAAAATTTATTAGTATATATATGAAAATAAATATGTTTCTCGTTAGATAATATTTTAGTTAGATGTGGAAGAGCTTATATAAAAATTTTATTTCTATCTTGTATTGTGTTATTTGAATATATCTAAAAACAATTTTAGCCAAAGATTAGTGAACTATTTCAATTGTCGTTTTTTATTTATTCTTTAATACATTTTCATTTAATTTTAAATATAAAAAAAAAACTTTTGGAACATTTTGGATAGATGGCCAAAAAAATTTGGACTCTTGGCATCCAAAATCAGATTTATTTCCAAACCTAGTATTATTTGGATGGATGGTGGATAAATTAAGAGATTTCCTCCCACTACATTCACATGTTTTGATTCTCTATAATACTTTCTGATATTAATTTTATTATTAAAGATAATCAAT